>MQRK01252486.1:15035-27826 GCA_001938485.1 Girardia tigrina | reverse complement strand
CCTTATTTTGAAGATAATCATGTAAGAATTCCCGATCGGAGATTGCATATCAAAGAAACTGACGAAATTTCAGCACCTACTAAAATTTGTGAAGACATTCATGATCAATGGTATGAATTCAAATATATTTCAAAGAATATTTCAAAGTTGTGGAAACAGTATTGGAACGAAGTTTTAGAAAATAATCACCAACCAACACAGTGTCAAACCGACAACTGGTATTTACGAAGGCGACAGTAATTTGCTATTACGGAAAATTTACGTTTACTTTACTTCTGGAATTCATGAAAAGTGTGTGCCGATCAGCGTCATGGTTGAATTGAATAGTACCACTCTTGATTACGTACTGAATTCGAATCTTGGGAAATTGTTTCAACCAGATTATTTCATCGGTGGTTCCTCAAGTGCTTCTAATAATTGCGGAAGAAATACGGTCCTCTTAAGAGCCACAATTGACGATTGGGAGCTTGAATTTTGGGGCGCGTTCCTATGGGCCCGAACGTTAATACTTGTCTCCAACAAAAGTAATTTTAAAGTATTTCCTATATATATTAAAATATTTCAAGTATATTGTATATTGCAAAAGTAATGGGAGGAAATTATTTGGTATGCATATCTGACAAAATAAAAGAAAATACAAAGTTAATGGTGCAGATGTGTCTACTAACATACAGAGATTGTTCTGAATCGGAAGACATTTGCAGTTGCTTTCCCTGCTAGGCAGTGAACTGTTCGAACAGCTCATACGCTGCATGGCGTGCTATTTTGATCATGTTATGTGGTGTTTTTTAATACTACATTCGATCTTGTCTCGGAGCTCAGCAATGATAGAAGGCCTTGTGTGGTACACATGCTCCTTTAGGTAGCGCAAGAGAAAGAAATCGCTTACAGTTAAGTCAGGCAAACCAAGGAGCCACTCCATTGGACCACCTCAACCGATCCACCACTGATGAAACTTTTGGTCGAGCCAACTGTGTATTTAGCAGGAGCCCAGTCATGTTGGAAGGTAAGCCTCTTCTATCTCCCATAAGGCCACACATTGGAAGCAGTTTGTTTTGACCCGACCGTTTTGACCCCAATGTTTTGACCCCGGTTGTTTCTCTGCATTCTTCCAACATAAGTATTTGACTGTTGTCGGCAACATAATTTGCGAAAGAGTACAAATACCCTTCATGTGCGTACATTCTTTTCCCTCGTTTGGATAAAATCTGGTCCATTCTTGAAAAATAATTTAGCCTAATAGTTAAATTAAATTAATTAAAAATGTTAACAATCGATCGCAACCTCAATTTTATCAAGGAGTACAAATGTAATTGTGCCGATCATGCGCACATGAAGTGCAAAGTCTGGGTCACTATTATAATTTCTCATTAGAGCTTCTTCAGATATTTTTCGTTTTATATTTTTAATTAAATGAAAAAAACAGTTATGAACAACAGATAGGGGAAATTTGTTAGAAAAGGCACGCATGACAGCGAGTTCAAAATCCGTTGAAATAATCTGAGGATTAAAATTTGGAAATTTCTTGCAAATTAATTGCATGTGCGTACATTCTTTTCCCTTGTTTGGATAAAATCTGGTTCATTCTTGAAATATAATTTAGCCTATTAGTTAAATTAAATTAATTGAAAATGTTACTGAAAAGTCTTCACTTAAGCAACAATAATAAAATTAAGTAAAAAATTATCTAAAATAAAAAAGTCAATTTTAAAAATAAAAAAATTAAATTTAAAAAATTTAAAAATAGGAGTCGACACCGTCTAAAATAAAAATATTCAAAAAAATACATTTTAAAAAATGGGTTCAAAACCGTCTAAAATAAAAATATTCAAAATCGTGTTTTTAATTATTATTAATTTTTTTATCAATTCATTCGTCAAAGAAAAGTTAGTTTGTCCAATTTGGAAGAAAAAGTTAATGTATTGAAAGTTAATTAAGTTGAATCATTCATTTTTTCTTGATTGTGATAGGTTTGGAGGGTAAAACTTTTTGGGTACTATTTGAAGTTGAAATTTTTTCAATTCGTTTGGAGTCTTCTTTGAATAATGAGCGAGTTCCATGTCAGGCCCTAGAAGATGCAGTTGTTACTCCCCGTGTTTTTATAAAAAAGGGGATCTTAAGTTTGTGAACACACTCAGAAATATATTTCTCCAAATTTATGGCAAACCCTTACTTCGAAATGAATGGCTTAGATACCCAGAAGTCAGAGAAAGCCACCTGTTGCTAACTTTGATTTTTGACTGATGTACTATGGCATCTGAATGATGAACATGTAGTTATTTAGAAACCTCTTGTACTTGTTTTATAGTCTTATTAGTATCTCAAATAATCCCTTGTGTGTGTATAATTTTTTATTTCTGGTCAGTGACAGTTTTTTTACCTATAACAATTATTTTTTTTATTTTCGTATGTATTTTTTATATTTTGTTTTGTATATCAAAGGAACATGAAAGTTTTTTATTTTTTATTTTTTTTATTTGCGTGCCAAAAAAGAAATGAATATATATATATATATATATATATATATATCAGGCAAAGAAAAATAAAAGGAAAAAATATTTTTTTCATTATGTTGGCGATGACCTTTTTATTATTATGGTCAGCAAACTGACAATAATAATTTAATTAAAATATTGCTATGAGCAATATTACGAATTCAAAAATGATCGATAAAATCGATCACAAATAATTTAATTTCAAGTATGTTGCATTAACGTACTACATCTTGTACAAACGACAAGAAAAACTAATCTTCCGACTATCAAACTCATCAGTGAATTAATTAATTCAACTGATAGTAACAGACCCGGATACAATTTGTATCGAACTGCAATACAATCCTTTCTGATCAACGTAATCAAGTCGATTAAATAGACGACCCTGTGAATTCTAGCAAAACAAATAAAACCGCGATCAGACTGTTTTTTGTACATTTCCTGTTCATTGAAGAGTGCAATCTTATAAAAGCCGAGTGTGTTATCAACTAATCATTTGCATCAAACAAATGTTCCTGTTGCAAGATTAAACTTATAAGTAATCGTTATCATTTTCGATCAATTTTGTGACGTTTGACTCCTCTACACTACTATTTTTTGTTTGCGTGTTAAAATGACTGAATGCTCTTCCACTCCCTCTGTTTGAATTGATATTAATATAGTTATTGTTCAATCTTTTTATTTATTTCTTTTTTCTTATTATTTGCGAGATTACGTATTCGTTTTGATAAGATTCTTTGATCTTATTAACTCGCTTCCGTAATACCACCCACCATCTGACTTTTCCAGGAATTTTCTTTGAGGACAAAACTTTATTGTGGTAGGAGTGTCAAAAGGAAAAGAGGAATATTAAAAGAAAGAAATATTAACCTTTATTGTCATGGATCCCATTTTCATTCATTCTGATGTACGATTCATCATCCATGACGAGGAATTTCTCTTTGTTTGGCAACAGGATGAGTCGATAAAGTTGTTTAGCTCTGGTTTTCACTTCCTCTGCTTGGCCATTGTTGTATTTAGGACACATTTGTTTTTGCTGTATTTAATAGAGGTATTATTGGCTAATGTTCGAGAGATAGTTCTTTAATGGATATTAAACGCCTTGGCCAGAGTACGCTGATATTTGTCATCACTGTGATCCACTTTTATCTTTAGAGCTGCTAGGGCTCGACCAGGGATTTTTATAGGATGATGATTAAATTTCATTCGATCATTCAGGTCTCCATACTCCGCCATCATTTGTCAATACTCGATTCCAGCCTTTCCACTGAAAGTGAAAGGGTATGTTTTCTTCCAAAGTGGTGATACTGCATGTAGAATTCGTAAATTTCAATTTACTCAACATTCATATTAAATGTACTCCTCGGCACCACAAATGATTTTCATTCATGCATTTCCAAACCTAAATATATAAGATAAATAACAAATAAAGGATTAAAAATAGTTCTTTCTGTTTACATTAAAATTTAGCAATTAAAATTTAATTTTAAAAAATTGTATATGAATTAATGCATCTAACCTTGTATAAGCTATATAACATGTAATTTGTATGCTAAATCAACAACTTAATACTATTATTAATAACACGAAGTCAATGAACTATTAATTATCCTTCCTATCTAGTCTGAAGCATTTTAATGAAAAATATATTTCAGATGCAGAGTCATCAGAAAAATGGTTCTATGACATAAAAACACACGAAGAAAGTCCACGTGGATATAAGCACACGTATATAAAATCACACAAGGACAAAACCTCACAAGAATAAAACCACAAATAAAAAAAACGGCTAATGATGAAAGGATATATAATAAATATATAAATATATAATAAAAATTTTAAAAAATTATTTTAACTTTTATTAAATCAAATTAACTATTTTTATCAGTTATTCAGTTTATCTTCAACCTTTGTGTAATATTTGTTTGAATGTTATCGAACATTTGTATCGATTTAAATATTGGTTTTGTGTTTATATATATGTATATTTTAGATTTCAAATAAACTGGTATCAAGAGTTTTTTTGTGAATACTACATTTTTGAAATCATAATAAATGACAAAAATTCATCCACCTCAGTTAGAGAAAGTATCATTGGTCGAATTCGACAGATTTATTCGACAATTCGAGCGTTTTCTGTACATAGCTGACATCGATGCTTCTCAGAAGTTGCATTTTCTTTTGTTATCCGTGGGAGACACGGTAGCTTGATACTATGATGAAATGAATTGGACTACATTGGGGAAGATGCGGAGATATTCAAATATATTCGACCGGTAAAATTTTTGCGCTTTAAATTTTTGTCGGACAAAAGTGTGTTGTCATATTATACTCTATGACTCAGGAAATAGAGTAAAGGACAGTTGATTTTTATATTCGAGTGAGGAAAACTGCTAGTTACTGTCATTTCCCTATTGAATTTGAGGATGAAGTCACGAAAGAGGCGTTTTGCCGTGGTATTCGAGACGAAAACAGTAAGAAAAGTATTGGTAGAGTTTACTGTTTTTCAAAAAATTGGCAAAACGTTTACCTTTGCCGATGCAGCCGGAATAGTTGAAATTGGGTTCCCGGATGTTTGCTAACATGAAATTTGCTTACATGGATATTTACTCACATGAACATTTACTCACACGGACATTTGCACATTTGAGGAATCAGTGAAAGCTGCGATGGAGAGTTGTGAATCTTCGTCGTCTATCAAACAGGTGTTTGTGACAAAACGGGACCATTCTTCAGGGGAATCTGATAAGCAAAAAAGTGTTTTTGATATGGATTCAATTCTATATCAAAGCGGAATGCCCTGCCACTACGAAAGAGTGTTTTAATTGTAAAAATAGGGGACATTCCGCCAATGTACACAAGAATAAACAATCCGTTATTTCAGCATTGGCAATTAATGATAAAAGAGTTTCAAGAAAAGATGAAAGATTTTTTGTAATAGGTGTGGTGAAGGGTGTTGAACTTCAATGGTTAGTGGATAGCAGTACTGAGGTGTCCGTTCTGAGGAAGGAGGTTTGCAGAGACAATTCGTGTGGTATATAACAGACGTTTTGTAATGGCTGTATCTGTAGATGATTCTCCTGTTCGCTTGTATGGAGAGGCTAAGATTCAAATTGAACTCGCATGGAATTTGATTTGTACGACGATATTGATCGCGGAAAAGTTGTGTGAACAGGCTGTTCTAGGTATGGATAAACTGAGACAGTTTCGAGCGTTACATCTGGTTATTTCAGAAAATTTGCCACCACCTCGAGTTACTGGAATTAGATTAGAAAATCTACAGGAAGAAGTGAATAACAAACTGTTGGTACCTAAAATTCAACCTGTATCGATTTTTATGGGAACGGTATCGGAACATCCAATCAGAGTAACATCTAAATTCCGATCTAAAGCAGGTAGAACATTTATCAGAGAGGAAGTGAGCCGATTGGCACAAGAGGGTATTATTTAACAATCACAGTCTCAATGGAGAGCACAGGTAGTATTAGTAACTAATAAGTTAAACAAGAGGCACTTGGCCATTGACTTTGTATCAACGATTAATAAATCTACAAAGTTTGATGTGCTTCCTGTTCCGTTAATTAACCAGGTATTAGACAAAATCCATGGGAATTCTTTCTTTTCTAAAATTGATGTAAGGTCAGCATTTCATCAAGTGCCGCTACGAGAAGAAGATCAAAAATTTACGCATTCGAAGCGGATTGTAAGCTATGAGAGTTCACCAGACTTTGGAGTAACAAATGGTTTTCCTATATTTTGTCGTGTAATGACAAAATTAATTTCAGGTTTAGATGGTGTAACTGCTTATTTTGATGGCATAGTCATAAGTGGTAGGACGAAAATTGAGCATGAAAAAATTTGGATGCATTCATTCAGAGGGCAAAGGAAGTAAAATTGGTTGTCAACGGGGCGAAATGTGAAATATCCCAAACGACTTTGACTTTCTTGGGTCACAAGTTTGAAAATGGCAAAATTTCTTCAGATCAAAGTCGTCTTAGTTCTCTTTTGAAGTTTTCGATGCCAAGCAATCAAAGACAGTTGGAGTCATTTTTAAGAATGGTTTCTTATTACTCTAAATGGATTGAGAATTTTTGTGATAATGCAAAGCCTCTATTTGAGTCTATGAAAATGGCAATATTTAAAATTATGCCAGAGTGTTTAAATGGTATTAAGAGACTGGAGGAAAAAATTGCATCCGCATCGCTATTAGGTCCAGATGATCATGAAATACGTACACTCGAGACAGATGCATCAGGTTATTCGATAGGAGTTGAAATATCACAAAATGGTCAACCGTTTAGATTTTATTCGCATGAATTAAGTGATTTCAAAAAGTGGTGGTCGACTATTGAACTAGAATCATTCGCAGTAGTTGCTGCTATAGATAATTTTCGCCAATTTCTCTTGGAACGTCGGTTTGTGGTCATTACGGATCAGTAAGGAGTGGCATTTTTGAATATATAACAAAATAATCTGTATTTTGAAAAGAAGTAATGGATCCGGATGGAGAATGCAAAAGTAAATCTGAAAAGTTTGAAAATAAAATAGTAGATAAAATTGTGGTATCAGAGAAATATCAAGCAGAAATATCAAAAATTTAAGGGAATTTTTGATGGTGTTATAGGGAAATTACAATCCAACCCATTTTGTAATTATCAAACTACAAGTTGTCAAACAGGAGAATCTGTATTATTATACTCAGTTAATTGTAATTATCAAACTACAAGTTGTCAAACAGGAGAATCTGTATTATTATACTCAGTTAATTATAAAGATTGTAATTTGGTATTTCTTAAATCAGCAGAATTTATTGAAGCTCAAGATATTCAAATACAAGAAAGACCAAATATATTAAAACCGAGAAAGCATCAAACTCGGAAAGCAGTACCAGTTCAGAAAAACTATCGAGCAACAGTTTTAATGTCATCTCTTGCAGCAGATGGAATGAGATTTTTTCGAAAAGAAAAGGAAAATCGTAGTTGAAAACTAATGTATTCAACAAATTACAAGGGTCTATATGTTTTTCAAGAAAAGATATCTGATGCTGTAGTAGTACACAATGCTGAGATAAAACTAACCCATTATTTGAGCAATAAATGGATTTTGCATTTCATTTTCATCAATTAAAGGTGGAAAATTTATATCGTGAGGTTATATTAAATGATTGTAAATTTAACCGAGAAATATTACAAAATCGAATCGCTTTAATATGTCACGACCCATCTGTTTACAATAGTCTCAAAAGCTTTGAGCCCCCAGTGATTGTTGAGGATCAACCACAACCCGATCTCAACTTATACTATTTATAGGTTGTCTTTTAATACTCATTTAGGCGCTAGATTCATTTATGGGTCGGACGCCTCTTCTCGGTCGACATCTGCCTGGCAGTGCCGAGTTTGAAGGGTCTGCGGGTTCGGATAAAGATTGAATGGGCTATGGGCCCCCCACCTAGCGGAGCGTCGCTCGGGGATGAGGTGTTATCTTAACTCGATACTTCATACCTGTTGCTATTATATTTACTGTATATTGTGAAACTTGTGGCAGTGTATTGTTCTACTTTCTAGACTACCGCATGATTATCTGAGATTATGTCAATGGTTGTTAAATCATACTATTGTAATGCTACCTTCGAAATTAGTTTATTAAAGTTATCTACACTGGACATCAACATCTAGCAGCAGTCTCACTGAGTCACAACCGGTTTGTTAAAATCAACGGTGTGTAGTCGTAACGTCAATTTAAAGTATCGTAAGAAATTTTAGATTGAGCGATTTTCCTCACGAAAAATCAATTCCACTTAAATCGACATTAAGGCTCATTTTATCTAATTCATATTGATCGTCTCGCCTAATTCATATTAATTGGATATTGATAAGATTATTTCTAAATTATCATTCAAATTAAGTTAAAATGTTAGTCATACCTTAGCATATAAAATCAATCTTTGCTTATGCAGTCTTATATCAACATTAAGTCGAGAACATCCCTAACTAAATAATTTTACTCGCATAAAATTCAATCCCAAAATTTTCTTAGAACTTAAATTTCAATCCCAAGATAAAATGAAATTCAAATATCCAACAAAGTATAATTCTAATTATCTAATAAAATCACTTCTTCAAATTTATGACTTTTAAATCAAAATCAAGTAAGTAAATAATTTTAATAACGAAACTATTCTCCAACTAGACCGTTAAAACATAAAATTCGTTTCTCGATAACCCTATTCTATTTTTAAACGGTGAAATCCTAGAATTAAAATTTCGTAAACGCATTTATAATTCCTGAATAAAATTCCTTTTAACATTATTATATTTAATAACTCTATCGAATAAATTCCTATTTAAATAAATTGAAATAACGACTAGAATTATGCTACAACAAATATATTAATCTAAAATTATTTGTTTGAATATGTCAACAGCACGTTTTTTCAATGTTGCCAATCCAAACATACTATACGGCTCGAGTGGCTGTTAACGCTACTATGTCCGGTAATGCGACATTCGTGGACCCAAGGTGGTTAACCATGATTTGACGGGGTTGCCGCCGACATAGGTGGCCATATCGATCGTTCGGACGTTAATGATTACGAGTGGCCGCGTGCCACTATCTCCGGACGGCGCGCTCGATTCTTCTTCGGACTCTGGTATGGTGGAGGTGACGACGACGGTGGGTGACTATTGCTTAATGTAATAAATACTCCCTTTTCTTTTATATACGATTAAGTTAAAAAATTGAAATCAATAATAATAATAAATAATGCATTATAAATATTTGTATTCTATCCAAACCATAAAAGTAATCATAAATTTACAATTCAATATACAAGCGGCTCCGGAGGATTATTGAGTTGTCAAGTTGTACGGAATCTTGCGTCTCAAAATTGTGTGCGTAAGTGCGTTGAAATTGTTATCTCTTAAAATTGTTTTGAAATTATTTGTGTGAACAATGTCTCAAAAATTGTCTCTTTTATAGTTCAAGAAGGACACACAGGTTCCGGACTCCTCCAATAGTTGAACCAGTCTGGGTTTTCGGATTTCCAATTGGATGGCGAAGTACGTGTGTCTTTTAGAATTTTTGAAATTTTAAATATTTTTATTTTTATTATAGGACCTAATGTCCGTGTGCCGGCTTGCACACGCATACTATGGAAGTCAGTGTGCGGTCAAACGAGGACAATGTTGCTATTTTTAATTCGAGGGCTGATTCAGCGTAAGTTTTTTTTAATTGACCTTTGTTTTTTAATTAGTAATTCCTTGTTCTTCTCAGGGGTGTAACTTCTCTCGGGGAACCGTCACAAACTTGCGGGCGGTCTACAATGTCTGATCTCGTCGAGACCTCTCGCTGAAGGTTCGGCTGACCTTCTAGGACCACCGGATTGTCCTGGAGGTGATTTTGTTATTTTTGTCTAGTTCTCTAATTAATTTTTTTCTCTTTAAGGATAAATAACTTCTTGTAAAGGTCCACCGTCAACCTATACACTCCGGCCATGTATCCGTCTTGCAAGGGGCTATCTGGAGGAGGTCGGTTGACCTCTCAGCCCCAATGGATCATTCAGTATATGTCTTTATTAGTTTTTTTGAGTTTGTTTCTTAAATATCTTATCTTTTTTCAGGGCTCTCAATTCCTTTCTCGGATCTCAGGGTTCGACAAGGGCTTATTTTGTGCTTTCTTTAAATATATGTATTGTATTAAAATAGCGTTTGTTTTGTTTTATATATTTTTTGCAACATGGTTTAATTTGATAACTTTTTGGACCGCAACAAATAGTAACAAATCCTAATTTAGTCGCTCCAATATTATTTGCTGAAAAAGGTTTATTTGGACGAATCATAGGCGAAGCATTGTATAGTTATAAATGTAAAGAAATATCAGTTCAAATAATAAAACATAATGAGTGTCCAAATGAGCTTCCAGTTAGTTATAAAAGAGAACTAAGATTTGTAGAACCTATAACATGAATTCAGGTGGAAATTGGAACAAGACCTAGAAAATTATGGTGTAATGAGATAACAGCACCTTTATATCGATTAACACCAGAAATGTGGATATCATTACCAAATAATAAAGAAGTTAAAGGCATCGAAAAAATGGATTTAACAAAATTAAATTATTAATTAAATTTTACGTCTTTAGATCAGATGTCAACAATTGGTATTTATTCACCAGAAGAAATTGAAGATTCAAGACGAAATTTCTTATTCTCTTCGAAAAAAAGAAAGAGTAATCAATGAAATTATTAATACAGTTGTACCTTATGGAGTAGGAAAAGGAAATTATGATAATTTTTGAATATAGATCATTACCAAAGAGCAACAATGAATACGATGAAAAGAATATGGGGAAAATTTATATTTTTGTTCAAGCTTGTGCTGGTTTAATTGGATTATATGTAATTTTCACGATATCCAAAGTTATTATTTCGGCAATTTTATCAACATATAGATTATATACAATATTGGGATTTCCATGGAAATTAATAATTAGATGCATTCCTATGATAGAAAAATTTTTATAGGAATATATTTCATCATCATAAAGAAATAATTACATTAAAATCAGAAATGAAAATAAATAGAAGTCGTAAAAAATTTAAAAAGGAAAATAAAAAAGTACAATTTGAATCTGTTTCAGATAGTTCCAACAGTGATCCAAGTGTAACAAGTGATGGAAGCAAAAGTGAAACTGGAAATGAAACTGTAAGTAATAACAATTTAACATCACTTCCAATACCTTAAAGCGAATAGAAAGATTATGAAAATCAGTTACAAATGATAAAGAATCAAGAAATGTTAAAATAGAAGAGGTGGTAGATGATTGTTTCGCTTGCAATGTTCCGAAGAGGAAAAGCTTCTGGACAATACAGAAATGTTCAGTATATATTTATGAATATTGCGATAACTCTTGAGCGAAAAAGCGAATCCAAGAACGTGGCAAAATTTTATTAATAAATAGTCAACAGATGAATAGAACCTTTTCTATTATATGATTGGAAATAAACAGGATTTAGATAAATCTAATTGTCGGAAGAAAAGTCAAATTACGAATCGTTTTATGGAATTGTAGGATTGATTTCCTTTGTTAATGGATTGTTTTGAGGCGGAAATTCAGAGGTTCAAGAATTATCAGAGCGATTTCTTTATAAACTTGAATTGAGCTTTTTTTGTTTTCGACTTTATTCAAACAAGACCATATCTTCGAAATTACATCTAGTTTTCTTTAAATGTATTTTTACTTTGTAAAAACAGTAGAATTTGCATATTAGCAAGTCGGAAAAAGTCAGAAAAAAACTTGTTATTAGACGAACTTACTATTAGACCAATTTACACTTTGAAGTTCGCATTCTCAAAATACCGTTTCAGTTAACCAATTTAATTATTTTCTAACGGCCCTTATAGTGTTAATAACACTTGTTTGTTGTTTCAATGCTTTTTTACCCCAGCAAATAGTGGCATGTTAGATACGAGGGGTCAAGAAGATTTATATGACTCGTTTTTGTACTAACAAAGAAGATTTTATAGAATAAAATGGCCGCTCAAATTTCTGAATTTTGAACCAGTTAAGTATTATATTAAATCAATTATTTTTCGAGTCAGTTAAAATTAAATCAATTATTTTTAAATCAATAAAATTTAAATCAATCGATAACACAAGACTGTTATAAAAATTTTTTATTAAAAGTATTTATAACAATATACAGTAACCCGGGAACATTGTAAAAGTTACTGGGGCCAAGGCTTTAACCCACCGTCTTTATAAGCCACGTTTTTGTGAAAAAGAGAAGAGTGTATATATTTTTTCTTCATAAGATGTTAGCAATGAAGCCAATGTACACATAATATTAGCACCCAAATGTTTTTTCCCTTTCTCGGGTTTTACTATCAAATGCATTACACAACATTGAAATATCCAAACAGTCTAATTTTTCCTGATGGCAGTGAGCTATAGTAAGATGAGTAAGTCTCTTCTGGGTCATTGTGGAGCGTGTCTATGTTTTTAATCGCCGTAATTCGCTAAATGAACGCTCCGATGTTGCTCACGTTGCTGGAATCGTAAGGATTAAACGAGTTAAATCTCCAGGTTTCACTTCCGTATTCATTATAACAACAAGTAGAATTTATTAATTATTTACAATCTTTTTGGAATACTTAAACAAATAATAATCACAACTTCCCCTTATTAAGAACACCAACATGGCTTTTCAAACTTTTATTTTCATTACAATCAGAATTGTCTTTTGGACAACTCTCAGCGAAACTCTCGTCATTCGACATCGTTCTAAATTGATAATTT
>MQRK01252484.1:0-12081 GCA_001938485.1 Girardia tigrina | reverse complement strand
TATATATATATATATATATAATAGGCATTGATTTAATTAACATATTTTTTAATATTAGTTTTTTTTACTTAAGTTTATTTTTATAGTTCATAGTAAAATGAGTGGCACAAGCTAGAAAAAACCGTCAACATTTGGAGGAATATTTAAAATTTGTGTTCATAGATAGAGCAAAATCAATATGATATTCGGACTCAGAACACCGAAATTAGTCTAAATCAGCTGAGAAATCCCTGACATTTTTTGGCTGTTACGTGTTATTTATCCATTATCTCTTCTTTATCTAAAACTTTTATTAAGAAACCAAATAAATGACTATAAGATGCCGAACAATCAACGATTGATATGGAATTCGCTTCACTTCTTATTATTTCAAGAAGCACCGTATAACATAGATTATTTTTTATGGTTCATAAAACTTTGTATAAACGAATTTCTTCTATATTTTATATAAAAAATCAATTCAAAAAAACCCAAGCATGAATAAATTTTATTAGTTTTGTTCATCGAGACCAGGATTACGTTCTTACTTTTGGAACATAATGTTGATTTATGTAAAATAATAAAATTTAATTTCCTTCAAGAACATATTCAATATAATTTGACTAACAAAGTTTAAAAAATCTTTTATATTTCATTAAAAAGCCAACTTAAAAATTTTAAATGTTTTAAAATTAATTTATAATTTGTCAAAACTGAATCAAAAACTATGTATTATTAATATATCTTTTTATTATACTTTTTAAATAATTAAACCAATATTAATTCAGAAGGCTTGGATATCTTACCTCTTTTGGTATGTAAACTGTCAATGTGCCATCTGATGTAATCACAAACAATCTATGTAAAGAATATAACACTTTCGTGATTGTTGAGTCGAACAATATTCTATGCGAAATCTCATTTTCCTAAAGACAAATGATTTTACCATCCAAAAAATTTTTATTAATGTTGATTATCTCACCTTCCAATTGCAAAGAGCAACTGAGTTTTTTGAAATCACACAAATCATACAACATATATCCTTAATTCCGATTATATGTTCTATACGATGTTCTGTATTTATCGCTATCTCAGTTACATTGCTATCCGAGTCGTTTAACATATACACTTTTCCATTTTCACTACTCAGTAAAGTTTTTTTCATATTTAAAAAGCATACGATTGATTGAACAAATGATTCCGGTAACTTAACCGTTTTAAGGCACTCCAAAGTGTATAATGAAAGTTTATACAAATTGCCGGACATAGTTGCGACATAAATTAAATTTTGTGATATTTCTAAGGATGAAATATTAGTTTGAAATTGCTGATTTGTTATAGATTTTCCTGATTTCTTAAAAACATAACTAAATGAGCTTTGTTAAGAGTAACTTTACCAAATCGTATAAAATAATTTGATTTCTACTGTGGGATAACAAATGGAGGTTTTTCCGATCTATTACTATACAATTTTCTATCGTTTCTGTTCCATAACCTTCGTAATTAATAATAATACCAAAATTCTAAACAGGAGATCAATTGAAGTAGCATAAGAAAATTTTCAAATACAATAAAATTATTTTTTATTTTTTGTTAACAATCGACAATGACGAAAATCAAAAAATGTAGAAAGATGTTAAAGAAAAACTTTTAAATTATATAGATTTACACATTAATGATTTTCTCATTTCTGTTGGCAGGAATAAAATATTATTAGTAATTATAATATTGACAAATGTTTCGAATATACAGTAGCGTGCAAAAGTCTGTGAGCAGTAAAGAAAAATCACAATTTTCCCAGTAAGGCCATTAGTTTATAAGGAGGTAAGTTAAAATTTTGACCGGATATGTAATTTTTATAAGCTTTTACGCTGAATAAATATTTTTAATTTTGTTAATATTTTTTATAACGAATATTCAATTTTCCAATTTTAACCCGTGCAAAAGTCTGTAGACAATTCAATATTTTAATTAAAAACAAACATTTTTAGAAAAAAATGATAGAAATTGTAAATTTTATTAATATTTTGTAGCATAACCTTTCGAAGCTAAAACTGCTTTACAACGATCAGGCATTGAGTCAACTAATTTGTTAATCATATCCGAAGGAATGCTGCTCCAAATATCTCGAATTTTTTCCTAGAGCTTGATCTTATTTTTGGGCTTATTGAGTTTCAAATAACGATCAATGTATTCCCAAATAGGCTCAATAGGATCAAAGTCCGGACTTTGCGATGGCCACTTCAGAGACAAAATCAGCGTCATACAATAGACAACAAGTCACACAGTGGAAGACCGAGAGTAACATCACAAAAAGATTATATATTACATTTTGTTAATAAATAACGTTTAGAGTGCTGTAACTCTACTTTGAAAACTCTGAATCGAAAGCCGTTTTAGCACGATGCCACTTTTTAGCAAGAGAACGTGGAAAGAACATGACAGTTGAAAAGAATCTCTATAAAGCCCAATTGTATCGAGTCAATGAGGCAATTCAACAAAAAGACCGGATAGATAAGGCCAGGTGATCCTCCTCCATGACAATACTCGACCACACACCGCAAAAACTGTCAAGATAGCACTCCAAGAGCTCGGTTGGGAGGTCCTTCAACATCTTTCCTATTCCCCAGACCTCGCCCCGACGGATTACCATCTCTTCTGCTGCCTTTCAATTGAAATGAGGGGTCTTAGCTTCGAAAATCAGGATCATCTTGAGAATTGGCTCAACAACTTCTTCGAGACTCGACCTAAGGATTTCTGGCGAAATGGAATCAACAAACTGGTGGAAAGATGGGAAGAAGTAGTGAACAATTAACGGAGAGTACATAAATGATTGAAGTGTTATTATTTTTGCTGTTAAAATTTTATGATTTCATTAAATATATAATTAACTGAGTCATTATTTTGGTTGTTAAAATTCTTTGATTTCTTTGAAAATAAATGTTTAAAAAGCGGTGGGAACTTATGCAACAACCCAGTAGAAAAGATATTAGAACTGGAAATAACGAAGAAATGAAATCGTGACAACAATTGATATCAAATACTGGATCCTATAAAGCTTTATAAATTGTCAGAAAGGAAAATTTAAAATGAAAATAAGAGATATTTTATCTACTTGTAAAAACAGAGTACCTCTCACTAAATGTAGTCGTTTCTACAAACAAAATAATTATAAATCTATTTAAATAAGTAAATTATTTACTTAAAGCGAAAATTGAGTAAATCAACTTAAAGATTTTGAAAAATCAGAAAATATTATTATAAAATTATTCACAAATCACTCACGTTGGCGTTTCTCAGTTGCAACAGTCCGTTGGTGCCGCTAAATATCAGTCCCACTTTACATAAATAGATACCTGTTAATTGGAATTCTGCGAGGTTTAACCTGGGTCTAATATTACTAATAATCACAGCACAATTGCAAAAATCGATTTACTCATCGAATTTTATTATTTTATTTGAAGACAAATTTGATTCATTTTCACAATTCTTTCTCTTTAATTTGTTTCTATCAATAACTGATTCTGTCACTGACTTAGCAATTCTGTTTGTTTAAAGATATTTATAATAAAAATATTCGATAATAATTAAAGAAATAACAAATGAGAAGTATTCGTATCAACAGATCCTGTGGACGCAGTTTCACTGTAACCTGATTGATTGGATAGTTCTCTCTTTACTCCTTCACTGTTACAGTCGGTGTCATCATCGCTCTCACAAATATTCCCTATTATAAATCGAGACTTAGATATTGATTCCAATAATAATTATAATCATGGATGTGCTTCCGTCGGTCCACAAGGAAAAAAACGAATTTATTTATTAAATATAAATAAAAGTCGAACCAAAATACTGTTGGATATTTTTGTTATTTTGAAATTTTGGATTATTGATAATGATTTCAATGTCCATTAAGTTATAGCTTGGCATTGAGTTATTAGCATTTCAACAACTTATAATTATTTCAGTAATTTCGAGTAAAGTTCCTTGTAATAATTTTCAAATTAATTTTAACAATTTCGAATTTAATTAATTAAGTAATTATTTAAGTACAAGGGCAGCACAAGAGACCAAGAGTTGTGAACGAGCTGATGCAGAGAAAGAGGTCTAACAGTAATGGTAACCTTGGACCAGGTAACCTGGAATCCTCCTAATCCTTGTCGTCATTAGCAGAAAATGATGATGACATGACATCAACACAACAATACTAAAAAAAATTTATTAATAATTTTTAAATCAATTTTTTAACTCTATATTTTTTTTTAAAAAAATAATTAATAATGGTTGTGAAATCAGTTTTTTATTACCCACACATAATATTGCTTTAAAATTATAAAAAATAATTTCAGATTAAGAATTTATATCAAAAGTTTCAATTCTAAGTAGAAATATACTAATCGAAATCGAAATTCTCCAATTTAAATAAAAAATTTCTTGTATAAATCAAAATGAAATATGAAAAAAATGAATATCAATTCAAAAATAAGAAAAATTTAAGATAAACAAATATCTTTTTCTCTTTAAATAAAAGCTTAGTTCTTTTCGAGATTAGCCCCGTCACTAATGCACTAAGTGCACAGGCAAAAGTTAAGCCCCGCCACTTTTCGCCAGCTCCAGTTTAATGCAGACACGCAACCTTGACCTATTTCTGATGTTTAGACATTTGAATATTTAAACGCACTCCATAAAAAGAATTCCGTATTTTGTGCAGAAATTTTCTACGTTTGGACGTAAAACCAGAAATAAACTTTCTAACGCTTTCGACTCACGTTCATGACAAAGAGACGGCAATACGTTTTTTGCAAAGCCACAGATTGATTCATCAGCAACGTTTATGCAACAATGGCCACCAAATGCCACTATCAACTGTGGAGTTGTAATGACCGACAGTATCAGCAAGAAATCGGTCTCGAAAGAGAACTTGGCTGGAGTGGTCTTAGATGGAGTTCAGGACAGTAATTCTAATCAGTTATTGCTGGTCCAAAAATCTGGCAATAATCAAATTCAGCTCAGAGGAATTATCAATTGGCCACACAACCGCTGTTGAGTAGAAGAACTTTCTTCGCGAAATTTACACCTGGCGGCTTTTGCAGACTCTTACAATTGTCGGCGGCCCAGGTCTACACGTCTAAATCGATGAAACGCTAATATCTCGCAGCAAAAACTAAGCAAGGCGAGTTCTTCCCCAGCAGTGGATTTCCGGAGGGATCTGTCGGGAAACTAAGGATTTTTTCATGAATGCAGTGCCAGATCGAACAGCGGCCACTCTTCTGGACACAATCCAGGCCTACATCACTCCCAGCTCAGTCATCATTTCCGATATGTTAGCTTCATACCAAGGAATTGAAATGATGATTGGCATGAATTATACTCATCAAACGGTTAATCATACCAAAAACTTCGTGGACGGTAGCTCACACACAAACCATCGAATCTTTCTGTCATGTCTACAAAACGCAAAATAAACACCAATGCGGCACACACCGATCTTTAGTGGATAGCCACTTATTTCAGTTCGTTAACTAATTTTAATGTTTATTAATTACAAATTTGTCATTGCCCAGCAGTTCGCCAGAAAACTGGATACATTGTGAATAAATAGAAAAACACAAATTGCAAAACAGTATTACAATATTACCTTGTTTTATATTTTAACTATGAATTAAAAATATTCAACCTAACCTGGGGGTAATTACCCCCAGGGGGGTAAAAACGCAATTCTTTAGGGGTAATAAGGCATCCACTAAATTTTAGTGATGCCTTCTTTGTTAATAAAAAAAATACAGTACAGTAACGCATTTGGTTCATTTGACATATAATCGTTATTGCTATCGAAACTGAGTGTATAAACCAGTTTGAACTGAGTGGTTGAGCATGTATTCCGACGCATTATCGCGTTTGAGCTCCACAATGCGCACACACGATGCGCCGTGACTCAGTACCCTGTCTACCGGGCCGTATTGGTAGTTTGAGATTTAAACAAGTCATATATAAAGTCATATTTAAACAAGTCAAGTTCAATTATCTCTCATTACGTCTAACTACCAGTTTTGAAATAATTACAATATTATTTACTTTTTTGACTGTAAGTAGTAACAATCAATGATAATTAATTATAATTAGTTTTTTGTCAATATTCTTAAAAGTAAAAGTTAAAATTTTTATTTTTTCCTTAGATAACTTTTTTTATAAATATTTTAGGGGTCATGAGTTCTAATACCTCAAAAAAGCGCTCATATAAAGAAGCATTTTTACAATGGGGATTCACGAATATTCTAGATAGGAATGTAGAAAAGCCTCAGTGTGTTCTATGTAATAAAGTGCTTAATACAGAGAGAATGAAGCCGATCAAATTCAAAGAACATTTCGAGAGAGTTCACAAAGAGTTTGCAGATAAAGATATAGATTTTTTTAAGAGAAAAGAGAGTTTTCTGAAGTCTGTGCGATTTGATTCAACAGGAAATATGCAAAAGGCAAATGAATCATATCTTCAAGCTTCATATCAAATTTCCTATCGTATTGCTATGAACAAAAAACCGCACACTATAGGAGAGGATCTTGTGTGATGCAGTATTACTCATCATTGGCGAGAAACATGTGGCTAAGATCAAACGAATATTACTTTCAAATGAATATCATTTCAGACTTGAGTAACGATATTATGGCAACCATTATTGATGAAATGAAAGGAAGTTCTATGTTTTCACTGCAATTAGATGAGTCTACAGATGTAGTTTTGTGTTCACAGCTACTGGCATTTACACGTTATATTAAAGATGACTGTGTAAAAGAGGAATACCTGTTCTGTAAGTCCTTATCCACCACTACACGTGAAGAAGACATTTTCGAAACGCTGAAACAGTTTATTGAGGAAAACGGTCTGGACTGGTCAAAGCTGGTCGGCATTTGTACAGCCTTCCATGATGAGCGTCCGCTCTGGATTTCAAGCACTCGTGAAACAAGTTGCTCCTCAAGTTTTATCCTATCATTGTCTCATTCATCGCTACGCTTTGGATGTTAAGACGCTTCCACCAGAATTACTAAGCACTTTGAATGACATAGTGAAAATTTTGAACCATGTTCGTGGCAATGCAACAAACACCAGATTATTTAAAGTTTTATGTGATGAAGTTAGTGCCAAATTTAACTCTCTTTTGTACCACACAGAGGTACGTTGGTTATCACGAGGCAGGGTTTTGAACAGGGTTTACGAACTCCGTGAAGAAATAGGATTATTTTTTGAAAAACAGAAAACACAAAAAGAAAAAGAGTATCTGTCAAAAATGAAAGACAAAACATTTGTTGAAAAGCTAGCGTATCTTGCTGATTTCTTCAGTGAAATCAACAATCTTAATATTTCTTTGCANGGAAAAATGACGAATATTTTGACAGCGCAGGATAAAGTTGCCGGTTTTGTACGTAAATTAGAACTTTACCAACGCAGAGTGCAAACTGGCGATGTGTCGATGTTTACACAACTCTGTGAGCAAATGTCAAACAAATGTCAGCAAAATCACATTTAGAAATGCCGTGGCTCAACATTTATCTACAGTAATAGAGTTACTGAAGCAATATTTTCCCGATTTTGATAATTGTCAGTCCAATTCTTGGATATTAAGACCCTTTTCTACTATTGATGACATTTTTAAAGACGAGGATGTAGCGGCCAAAGTAATATTTCTTGGACTCTGCGAGAATAGTACTTTTAAAGTAGAATTTCAAAATTATGATCTCTCCACATTTTGGATTAAAGCAGGTACCGAATATTCTGTTATAGCCAACAGAGCTTTAAAAATGCTTATACCCTTCGCCACCACTTATAGATGCGAGAGTAGTTTTTCAACTTTAGTTTCATTGAAAACAAAGCTCAGAAACCGTCTCAATGTGGAACATAACTTGAAATGCGCTTTAAGTGACACTAAACCTAATCTAAAAAAACTTGTAAATTCAAAACAATTCCAACCTTCACACTGAATATTTTTAATTCATAGTTAAAATATAAAACAAGGTAATATTGTAATACTGTTTTGCAATTTGTGTTATTCTATTTATTCACAATGTATCTAGTTTTCTGACGAACTGCTGGGCAATGACAAATTTGTAATTAATAAACATTAAAATTCGCTTGTATTGTGTGTTTTTATAGCATTTTTAAGTTGGGGTAAAATCCGTTTTCCTAACAGGTTACAGGGGTAGCAACATAAAAAGGTTAAGAACCACTGGCTTAGAGGCAAAGATACAAAAATGCGGACTTTCATGCAAATTAATAATGACATATCCAAATTTCTTCCTCTTCAATAAAAAAATAAAAAAATATAAAAGTTTCATATCGTTTTTTTCATCTTTTTGGGTGACTGAGGTTAACTTTTTAGTGGGACTTATCTGGAAAAAATCCAAAAGTTTTTTCTTTGGATTTTGTTTGAAAATTTTCTCTTTTCTTTTATTTTTCTATTGAACATTTATTGTATTAAGGCGTTACTACTCAAGGAATCAATTTTATCTTCTACCAAATTGTCTCACTATTGAGTACAAAAAATTAATAATTTCATTCCATGGAATGCTGTTGAAAAGATATACAATACAGGAATTAATGACTGCAATAAAGCAAAGCGTTGATTTTATATATGTAAATGATGAGTGTCGAATGTGTGGTGGAAACATTGGTTGAAATATTCAGAGAGAGGGGATCACCTACCGAATTGTTGTGTGACAATGGCAAATGTTTCCGATCGGATAAATTGCAAAGCTTATGTAATACTTGGAACGTAATATTTAGATACCGTTGCGCTTACAGAATATCCGCAAATGGTATCGTTGAGAGAATCATCGGACGATAAAGAGAATGGCAGCGAGATTTGGAAAAAATGTGTTCGATATGATGTTCTATTACAATATAACACCAAAAAAGGGACAAATGGCGAATCAGTTTCCAGTAATGAAACTTATTCGTACAATTGGCTTTTTCCGATGGTTAAACCGGAAGAAAAATGTTCGAACAGGACCGATTTCAAATTAGGTGACCACTGGAGCGCGATGCTCAACTGAGTGGCAGAGAGGGATAGTGTCACACGTCAACTCTGGAACATCAGCCGAAGTAAATGGATTCCCGAGACATTTAGCAGATCTGAGACGTGAGACATCAGAGCCAGAAAATATGCTTACGGGAGGAGTATCGGATGACGAGGATGAATCGGCAACTGAGAAGGGTGAGCTGCTAGATGAAGACATTCTGGGGATTTCGAGAATCGTTCAGTCACCGACGAGACTGAAAAGGATTCGTAGACCGCCCAGTTGGCTCACATACTACAAAATGAATGATGATGAGATCCCAAAGGCGTGTTATAATGACAATTAATTAAAAATAACAATTAATTAATGTTGTTTAAATAAACGAATTTTAGCAGAATTTTAAAAATACACGAAAGATCACGACAAATAAATTTTAGTCTCAATTGTCTTCTTTTCTAATTACATTCCTTCAGGAATGAAAACTCGAAATGTGTTGAACATTCGTTTTTGAAAAATCTTCTTCATTTAATTCTACTATTTTTTAATAATTTTAAAAACGTTTAATAAATTATTTTAATTTAATTTTCATAAACATTTAAAAATCTTTGAATATTTTTTTAGTAAAAAAATTGATAAATATTAAATAATTCAAAAAAATTTTTTCAATTTATAAATATTCTTTTTATTTTTTAGTTATTCTATGATAACTGAAATATTTGCCCTCTAATGAAAATCAATTTTATCTTATTAAAATTTATTAATTTTTCGAAAATTTAGAAAAATTGATATTTTACGTCAATTTAAAATAATTGACGTCGAAAAGAATAAAGTCACACGCGAAATATATATTTTTGAAATTAATACACCAGCCGCAATTCATTCATTTAAACAAATGAATTATTAATTCATGTTACACGCCCCCTTGACCTCAGGGCACACAGGCATACCGAGTCTGAGCAAGGAGGTATTCGATCTCCCCTTCTTCGAGCATTCGTACAGACATAATCGTCAAAACGCACTGGTCGACGCACCACCGTGCCGGGTCTTTTCTCTGTGCCGATCTGCTGTGGTTCTGCTTCCTCGTTTTCAGATTCATCTCCATCGTCTTGTTCGAAATGCACCACACCATTTTCATCAGTTGTCTCATTCTTGACCACTTCATCTTCAAGTTCTACTGCTGATATCGGGTTCAATCCGAGTTCCGTCCACTTCCACCTGTTGTGCTGATGGCATCCCAGTTACTTTCGCACGTTTCCACTTGGTCATGCAGTTATATGGCGGCTCGGGTTTGACAAATACTTCGTCTCCGATGGCCAATGTCAGATTTGTCTTGGCTCGCTGCTACTCTGGCTGTACCTGAGCAAATGTCCTTGGTAGTAGTAGCCTCCTTTTCTGACTGAAAACTGTCAACGCTGGGATTATGTAATCTGAATTGGGTCTCGCGTTATACCAAGCGACCATCTCGTTTACGTCTCAGCCGCTCCGTGCAATCATCCTTTTAATCGTGCGATGACATTGCCACTCGGACGGTTTACGCATCGATATCTCGCCTCAATACCAGCTTTTTTTTGCAGTCTCTTTATACTTGCTTCTTTGAAAGTGCTGAAATTATCTAAAAGGACTTCTTCTGGTGGTCCGAACTCACACAAAATACTATTTATCGCAGCATATATGTCGGATTTGTTTTCTGAGGCAATTCGACGCCACACCATGAAGCGCCTTGGCCCGAAATCAACGACTGTGATGAATTTCGCTGCCTCCATGTGTGTGACATCCATGGCCAACCGCTGCAATGTTTTCCTTACGTTGATCTCTCCTTTGTCCCACTGGACTGCTGCTGGATCAATCCACATATATTGATTGCAACCCTTCACGATAGCCTTCACTTGATCCTCGGTTACTTTCCAAGAACTCCACACCTTCCTTGCCAGGAACATAGTGAGCCTGATCCCGAAGTGGTTGATATTATGCAGGCGCTTCAGGCCATCACTCGTTTCCATTTTTTCTATCTCTGATAATGCTGCCATTGCTATGCCTTGCTTCGGTTTGACTATACTCCACTAATGATCTGGTACACGAGTTAACCTGTCTGCTTTGTTCATTTCTGATCGGACCAGGGTGATCTTAATGACGAACTGCTCCTCTTCGGAGCAGGATTAATTTTTGTTTAAAAAGATTAATCTTGCGCCTGATTAATAACTCTCTCAGCATGAGCCACTTGCAAACTGCTGCCGAGTCTGTTAAAAGCTCCATCTCTCTGAGTCCCAATTTCCCCGCCTCTTTGATAGCCCGGCTTGCCGCGTCGAGTTCAGCCAAATTTATGTAACTGCAATATTCTTTTGGCCAGAGCCAGCAAGAATCATCGACAGTCTCCCCCACGATCTCGACACCTACTCCAATCGCCATTGAGCTGGCATCACACTACACTTTACCCTTCTAAGTCTTTGGGATTTCCCAAGGGCCTCGAGCTGGGTCTTCTGCTTTGATTCTCATTGCCAAATGCTTTGTCATTGCAGTCGCTTCCGGTTCGATCTCGGTATCCCAATTTTCTTCACCAATTTCTCGTCGATCATAGACTTAGAACACCCAGAATCCACGAGCGCTCTCACGCGCTTCCCTTCAATTAGCACATCAATTATTGGTAATTTTGCACAATGCATCGCAAGCATCCCAGTCGCATAACCGTAAGATCCTGCTACTCGTTTACTGCCGACTGGCATCTGCGTGGGCAGTCCTTACAACGATTCCCCCTGGCACCGCAAATGAAGCACCCCTCGGACCGGCGTACGACCTTAGAATGCACTATCCGCTTCGGTGCGCACCAGTAGTCGCTTTGCCGGTGGCCCTTAATACCGCAATTGAAGAATCTCAACGCCCTTGCCAAATAGACTTCTGATGCCACTGCAGAAGTCGGCACATCCTTTTCCGGTGGTGTCGTTACCGAAGTAGGGGAAAAATGTATGTTCGACACCAGACCCCCCCCCGGGGGGGTGTAACTAGTTACCGTGGTTGCCATGGCAACGGTCGCGGTTACCATGGCAACGGTCGCGGTTACCATGGCAACGGTCGCGATCACCTTAGCAACGGTCGCGG
>MQRK01252482.1:11435-22387 GCA_001938485.1 Girardia tigrina | reverse complement strand
TTAAATGACTTCCAACTCTTGATTTTGATATTTCCAGAGTCTCTGCAACTTCTCTTGTCGTCATATGTGAATTGGATTAGATCAGTGTTGTTATTTTGTCGCCATCAACTTCAACTGGTCGACCGGAGCGGGGTGTATGTTTCAGATGAAATTTTTCAGAACGAAATTTAGAAAACCAGTATTGACACTGTCGAAGTTTTAAGGAGTGACTACCATATACAAAACATATCTTCTTATGAGCTTGCACAGTGGTTTTCCCTTGACAAAAAAACATGACGAATATGCTCATTTTGATTTTCCATTTCGAATTGACGGTAAAGTAATAAATTAAAACAAAATCAATTAATATTTTGTATAAACAGTAGTCTAAATTTGTAGTCTGAAAATTAAGGTTTCAGAATATATAATTGAATTTAAATTTTATAACATCGTTTTATATTTTCAAGCTTTTTATTAGGACGTACTCAAAAACACAATTACTTTGGCCAACCCAATATACTTTAAATAAATTAATTTTGAAATATATATTTTTTTAGCTTTAATTTAACAACTTCCGAAGATCCTCACAATTCCCACTGATTATCACATTTTTAAGAATTTTTGTTTCGGTTTTATTTTTGAGTTTGAAAAAATTGTAATCTTTAGAAGGAATCTGAAATTTCTTTTTCTTTACCGAACTTGAAATTGAATCATTAAACGAATATATATTAAATTTAATATATAAATAAATTTAATAAATATAGGCTATATATTAAATTTATAGCATATATTAAATGTATAGGCGGCAAGCCACCCGTGGAAAAAAACTTTTAAATATTTAGTAATTTTTTCAAAGATGTTTCACCACCAGAATGTTTGCAATAAAAAGTCACTCAATTAATTTAAAATTTTCATTTCATAGACAATAATTTATCATTTTATTATGTTATCAAAAATTTGTTACCCAAATATTATTACAATTGTTAAATTCAGATGAATTGAAGCCTTTGTAAGGTGAAAATATATTAAAAAGGGAATATATATTAAAAAATATTTTTGGTTCGTTTTATTACTCTTAATATAAATCCTAATAAATAATTATTATTTATTTATTATGATTTATTATGATGTATTATTATTTATAATGATTTATTATTATTTATTATAATTTTTTATTATTTATTTTTATTTATTATGAATCTGTGAAATCAGTGAATACGCAACCAATCCATTTACTTCCTTGTGACTTAAAAAAATTTAAATATATTAAAATTTTTTAAATATTTTTCCTGGAAGGCTAAAAGTGTTTTACATATTGTCATTGTGAGGAATATTTAACAAGTATAGTAACAAGCTGAGGAGACAGAGGCGAACGATCAAGATGATAAATTGTTCCGAAGATAGAATTCTGTCTAAATGCAACAGTCCAGAGTTCGACAAAATATTCGCCTTTGAAGTTGTGTTTGATAGAAAAATAAACTTACGTGCGGCAGCAGGAATACCTAACCTGAAGAGAGCAACATGATCAAGATGACAGTAAGAGAAAATTTAGGGAAAGCAGCGAGACAAATATACTTCTCTCATCTATGCGTTATCACCGGATTATGATTTGAAGGTAGAGGTTTTTCTTTTTCATACGACTTTCTACTTCGTTTCTTTGGTTTCAGCGCCATAGTCTCACTTATTTCAGTCTCTCTTCGGGGATCTTAAATTCGATCCTGATCTCGGTCAGTTCCTTTTAACGAAATCATCTATTGTTGAAAATGTTTCTTTTTAAATTTAAACACAATTTTTTAGTAAATTCAGGAGGAATGTAGTGTACCCACTACTTCAAACAGCATAGTGTCGCATATTATGTTTACCTATATTAAAATTGGTATATTTATGTATTTATCATATTACTATTTATTATTTATGTATTAATTATAAAATTATTTATTACGTGTTTATTATCACATTATTTTATGAATTTATTATTTATATTTATATATTTTATTTATACTATTTATATTATTATAATACTTAAATTAATTATAAATGCAAACAATTTAAAAAAATCGATCCATAAGAGGAATTGATTTTTTTATATATTATGCCTTATAACAAATTATAAAATTATCCTTTTTCGGTTTCTCATAAAAATAAACGACAAAGGCTATAAAGACGATCAAAACAATCACTCGAACGGATCCTCTCGGAATTCGACGAACACATTCCACAATTGGATGTTCATATTCTAATATCCACAAAATCAAACAATTTGTTTTTTTCGCCAACACCGAACACAATCTCAAATCGACGTGTTAAATCATCAAGAAAATTCTCAATCATCCCTCGATAGTGATAGTCGTTCCGGAATTGACGAAGAATCTCATCCGATAACAAATACATTCTTTTACCACTATCTATCAAATTTTACTACCAACGACTGATATATTAGAAATTCAGAGAAACCATTAAATCAACTCAAAAATCTTTTACATAAAATTTACCCCAATAGATCTGAAAAAATTTTAAACTCCTGCCTATCCGATCAACATCTTGGTGAAAGATCTCCTTCGGAATTTCTACGTGATTTACGGTCTAAATTGAAGGTAGCTGATTGTGCTGAAGCAAATAATCTATTGAGACATTTATTCTTTAAAGCTCTCTCATCATCCATTAAGTTAGTATTAAATTCGGTGGAAAATCAAGATATCGGTCACCTAGCTGAAATAGCTGATAGGATGTTATCTTCAGGTTCATCCGAAATTAATTTTATAAGAAATAATTCAGAGGCTAGTATAAATACACTCAACCATTTTGAGTTATCTTGTATTGAAAAATTTGAAACCATCAGACACTAGAATTTAGAGCTACGTAAAATGAAAGTCGATTTAAAATCTGAACTCTTCAATTTGTCGAAATCATTTAAAGAAACCGATTTTAAAAGAAATTTATCGGAAAGAAACGAGTCTGATTTGTGTTACTACCATAAGAACTTTGGAGAACGAGCTTTGAAATGCATCAAGCCTTGTTCTTAGGTAGATAATATAAATGGTTTACACCATCCATCCACGCACCGTTAGTGGATGGTGTCTTTTCGGTTTTCTCGGTGCATCCGAGTAATATTAGTTCAAGTTTTCTTGTTTACTCTGGTTCTTCATTGTCTATAGTTCCATTAAATTTCGGTAAATCCCATTTTTTTAAATAAACCTAAAAACAATTTAACAGCGCTAATGGTTCTGTTATCCACTCTTACGGTCGTATTCAATTAACATTGAATATTGACGATAATTTATTCAGTGGTATTTCGTTGTGGCCAGTGTTTCTCATTGCATTATTGGCGCAGATTTTTTAGCCCATTATAATCTGTTAGTAGATTGTCGAAATAAATCTATCAGGCTTAATCACGATTCATCACCTTCGATTTTTCCATCAAACCACATTACTAATAATTCTTGTCTCCAGATTAGAAATAAAAAAACTCACACTAGAAGCTACGTTTTCTTTAATCCTGGAAAAGTAAAAAAAAGTTACACCAAAAAAACTCTAGCTGATCTTCATTCTGCCACGATCACCTTTGATACGGTTAATCATTCTATCAACGTGGTTTCCTCGAATGAAGTACTAACTAGTAATATTTTCTGAAGATTCTATCGGAGTGGCTACCGAATTAAAGATTGACTTAGATAAAATAACGACTAACAAAGTTTTTGTTGAAAGACTACTGACAACCTTCTCAAAGGTATTCAACCTGCTTACTGACTTGGAAGGTTCCAGTTGTGTTGCTCATAATATTATTACGAATGATTTACCGGTTCATTCTCGGGTTCGATGCTTACCCTCAGACAAACTTGATGCCGCCAAAGAAATTTTTCGAGACTTGGAAACCCGCAAAATTATAAGAAGTTCGTCTTCCCATTGGTCTTCAGCATTACTCATGAAATAAAAAAACCGAACGGTGATTGCCATTGTTGTGGAGATTATCGTAAACTTAATGCGATAACTTTGAAGGATGAGTACCCCCTTCCTTTAATAAAAGATGTCACTACTCGATTGGCAGATGCAAAAATCTTCAGTAAAATCGATTTGATTCAAGCATATTATCAAATTCCTATGGGCGAAGAAGACATTTGTAAGACGGCAGTTACTACTACTTTTGGGCTCTTCGAGTTTATTCGTATGCCTTTTGGTTTGAAGAATGCGACTGCTTCGTTCCAACGAGCCATAGACCAAATTTTTCGAAATTCAAAACATGTTGTAGTTTATTTAGACGACATTTTGGTAGGATTTAGATATATCAAAGAGCACGAAAATCATCTAATTGATGTTTTGGATGTCTTTGATAAGCAAAACCTAAAAATAAATTTAAAAATATGTTCTTTCTTTTTACATAGTGTGGATTTTTTAGGACACACTATCAGTGAAAAAAGTCTCTGTCCAATTAATGGTAAGATTCAATACATTCTTGATCTCTAACCACCTAATAACGTAAGAGAAATTCGGCCGAATTCTAGTCTGGTAAGAATGTCAAATAAAACAATACAAACGAGATTGTCGAACAAATAGAATTAATGTCACACGAGGCGAAATTGTCAAAAAATAACATTGTAAGAAATAACATTGTAACGTAAGAGAAATTCGGCCGAATTCTAGTCTGGTAAGAATGTCAAATAAAACAATACAAACGAGATTGTCAAACAAATAGAATTAATGTCACACGAGGCGAAATTGTCAAAAAATAAATATATAGTCACAACAGGCGAAATCTTCTAACTTTGTTTGCTTGGTAATTATTTTTGATTGATTTTTTTTATATATCTATGAAATTTAAATTTAAATTTAATTTTGTTATAAGACGAAATAATAAATCATCTTAAAAATAATTTCTTTTCATTTTCCTTTTCTTTTCTTTCTTTTGTATAATAATAATAAAATGATTCGACTTAAAAATAATTTCTTTTTTTTCTTCTTTCTTTCGAATAAACTGTCATATTGCGAATTATTGGATAGTAAAAAAAATTGATCCGTATAAATAAACGTTTTTGATAGACGAACGATTGATCCGTATAAATAAACGTTTTTTTATAAACGAACGATTGATCTGTTGGTAGAACAGTTTTATGGTCGACAAGAAAATTGATCTGTAGATGTTATAATATCCGGTCGATTGTCTTGCAAACAAAATTGGCAACTGAGGATTTGATAATTTTATTCGGACGGAAATTGGTTAGAAATTTAATTTCTCTTTATATCTTTTATTTATATCTTGTATTATAACGTGTATAATTTAATAAATTAATATATCTTTTGCAAACAAAAACTCATGTGTTTTTTTCTATTTATTTTTCTATATTTATAACTTTTGTAATAACGTTTTTAAACTTTCTAGATTTTCTGGAGTAATCAAATTTTTAATATTATCATTATTTTTCTTATCATAGTCACTACTCAGTTTACCAATATTTGATTTACATTTGTTCTAATATGGCTTTACTCATTTTCAATTCTTCTTCTGATATACATGAATCGGATAATGCTTTTTTATGAAACAAGAATAATTCATCATTCGTCTTTTCTAAAATCTTTAAGTAATCTTTATATTTTTTATGTTCTTATTCGTTTTGATATTGAATCCATTATCCGATACGTTGGTAAAAACTCCCAAACCAGCAAAAGCAGCTGTCAGCGGGATTTTAAATGCTTCCAACGATGCTACACTAACGACAATAATAGCTCCAACCAATCCCACTAAAGTACCCAGTCCATTCACATATTTAATTGATTTTCCAATCCGTTTCCATCTCCGTTGCAACTTAGGATAATGAGTGATATGTTCTGTCAAATATTCCAAGTCTTTCCGAAAGTACTGAACATGCAATGAATTCAATTCCTCTCGATAATTATCTTATGTTTCTTGCTTTCTTTTAATATTATTGTTGTTATGAGGGGTTAGTTTTTAAGTTTCGCCAAAATGGTTTATTATTTTTTTAGTTTTGAAAATTTAAAGAAAATAAATTAGAAAATTAAAATGCAGAGTAAAAATACGATAAAATAAATACGTATTTAAAATGTTTAAATTAATAACAATTAATATATTTTATAAGTAGAATAAGTTTAAATAAAGTTTAAAATAAATAATTAATGGATTAATATTTTTAGAAATATTTTTTTTAATAAAAGAGCTTATTGTAAATTTAAAATTAATTAGTTTTTATGATAAAGTTTCGTAAGAATGTAAAAGTATTTAACATTTTAAATTTTGTAAAATTTTTTGTAAAAAAATGCAAAATTATTTTGAAGGTTTAATTTTCGTGAATTTTCAAAATTTAATCGAAAAGAATTGTAAATTAATTTTTGGCGAAATAATTGAATTAATTTGTTTAAGTATGTGAATTGTTGATAGTAATAAATTTTTGTGGTGTTAAATTATGACTTCTGAATGTGATAATAATGAAAGTGGCATAAACGCTACTTACAATTGTATTTTCGCATATATTCTTCCAAATCCAAATCAGGATACATAATTTCGGTTTTTATTTCTTCCGTCGTCATTTTATTATTTTCTATTTTATTTTGAAAAAACTTTGGCATTAGTCAAATCCCGATTCCCCTCTCCATTCTAGTTTCTGCAACAATTTCAATCGAATGATACACAAACTGATTTTTAAAAAGATTCCGAAGGCTTCAGTCATGGACATTTTCTTATGTCAAAAGTATTTATAGAATATTCCCATTTAAAAAGAAAATAATAATAAAATATAAATCTGTGAAAAATATAATAAATATAATATTTATTATATTTATTTTCATCAACTATAAGGTATTATTTTTTATTTTTATAATTATTATATCCAAAAAAGTGTAAATTTGTTAAATGAAATACTTTCATTATTTTATATTCATTATTATACAAATTTACAATATATTTATGTGTATACATTTCAAATATTTCAGAAAAGATAAATTCAATGACATTTTATTCTTTTATCACTAGTTTTGAATTTGATTCAAATTGGTTTTCAAATTTTCGTAATATTGCAGCACATCGTTATTCTCTAATTGGAATAATTTCAGAATTATATTTTTTAAGCTATTTTCAATAGTTCTCAATTGTGCTTCCAATCTTTCCGTTTTATTTGACAAATAAAAGATTATATACATCATTTCAAAATTTGCCTCACTTAATTTTTAATTCTTTTATCCGCTACATTTCCTGAGATATTTTCTTTATAATAATATTTCTTTTCTTGATCTTTTAATGCTGGAATATAATTCGAAAACAAATAAAATTTCTTTTTAAAGAAATAATCTTTTTCCATTTATTTTTTATTAAATATTTCTTTTTCACGAATATGGTGAACATTTCCATTATAAGTTTTTTTATTTCATTTAAATTTTTTATTTCATCAGTTGTTAAATCAAAAGTTATATTATTTAAATATTTATTTTTTCTGAAAATAATTATTTTTTCTATTTCCATGCGTATATGATTGAAATTGTCTTGAATTATATAATTTTCATTTTCGGTCTTTGTATTATAATAATTAAATTGGTTATTTTTATCAATATATATAAATTAAAATATAACCTAAAGAAAATAAATGCTTAAATGTTAGATTTTTTAACATATCTTCAATATCTTTTTTATTAATATCAGATTTATTCAGATTCGAAAAAATTTCGATATTCTTTTTCCTAAATAATTATCCAAGTACAACTATTCTCCGTCTTCTTCTCCTTTTCGTTCTTCTATTTTCCTACTTAATACATTTATTAATGCAGTTATAGCTTCTACTGATGGTAATGCTTCTCCTTTTGGTAAATGTTTTACAATTATCGATAACAAACTTGCTAGTGACAATGCTTCTCCTTCTTCATTATCATTATAATTATCATTATAATTTTCATCTTCATCTGATTTTACTTTTCCTGCAATTTCTTGTGCCAGCTTTTGTTTTTCCAGTTGTATTTTCTCCGTTTCCGCTTGATTTCGTTGTGCTTCGCGTGCATTCGATACAGTTTTTGCAACTGCAGTAGCTTTACCATCTAAACCACCAAAAGCGCCAACAATCAACGGAATCAGTGCTGCTAGTGTTTAAAATTATGTTTAAAAAATTAACTGTTTTTTTTTAAATTACCTATTAGTAAATAAAATTTAATCAACTTATTTTTGAGATATACTTTTTAAAATTAATTTTTAACTCATAATTTTCCATAGTTTTTATTTTTTTTAAAAACTCAACTATTTTTAAAGATAAATTATTTGTTAAATTTTTTAAAGTTACAGAATTTTCAAATTACTTTAATATTTAAAAAATTATCTGTTTTAAAAATTACATTTTTAGCAATTAAAATTTCACTAATTTATTTTTGAGAATTATTTTTTAAAATTAATTGGAGATATTTTTAATTATAATTATTTGCAAGAACTTTGATTTTAGACATTGGCTTATTTTAAATATTTAAAAATTTTAAGAGTGCGCCAGATCCTCACATCTTAATTTGCTATTTAATTGATACTGTAAGTTTTACAATTGTTATTAAATTTTTGGTTCATTTCGCAATCAACGATATATTAGGCTGTCCCATAAGTTTCTTCTTTTTTTGATACGAAATATAAACACTATATTTCTTGTTTAAGGTTGATTGATTATGTTTTTAATGAACCATTCTCTTCTATAACATTCATCTATCTCTCAGGAAGTGTTGGAGCGGAAATTAATTACGATTTGACCGAATATTGTTTTGCCCAGTAAATTAAATAAATAAATAAATTTAAGTAAAGTAAAAAATATATAATTTAAAAGCAAATAAATAAGTAAATAATTTGGTTTTTTTATGATTCTTCTTAGTTGAAATTCATCCACTTGATTGAGTTTCTCAATAATCATATTATAATTTTAAATTATTTGGTGTTTAAAGTAAGTAATGATTTGTTTTGTCTTTTGAATTAGCCAATACGTGATATCTTTTGTTTTAATATGAATGAATATGATTGCGTATGTGTATCTGATTGGAAAAATGAGAATTTGATTGATATTTTAATACTTCAAAAAAGAACTTGTAGATATCTGTAATGTGGGGAAACCAGGAGCAATCGATATCTAGTGAAATATACCCCGATTGGATGGCACTCGGAAATTCAATGGGCCGCCATCAAACCCGCGCACTGCTGTCGGTTGTTGATCTTTCAATTTCCGTTTCCGATTATCAGTCATTCGCTTCGACTCATTTCGCGTTTTCGGAAAGTTCGTACTGTCTTTCGGGTCGTACATGATGTAAATATTACCTGAGAGAGAATTGGCGATCGGTTTCATCCACTCTGACCGATTACTGACGACGGTTTTCGGGGATTCTGGCTCGACCGGAGCCGGCGATCGATCGGTCATCGATTTGATATGGAAACAGATCTTGCACTCAATATAATTTTCTTTATGGAGAAACCAGTGATATTTATCAACAATGATTCGCCAATATTCTTCGGTCCAATGAAGTGGTTTGATTCGCAATTCATTGAGAAATGTATCGTTTTTTTAATTCCAATTCATCGGTTACGATAATCAATGAATTCGATTTATTGTCGTTCGAAAAATCACCACCACTCGTATTTCGATTGAACCAATCCAATAATTTCGGATCTAATTCTTCTAAATCAATTTTGTTAAAAATTATCGAAACGAAATTCGTCAGTTGGTTCATATTTTTTTGAATAAATCGATGAAGTTTTCTTTGTAAATCAAAATCAAAAGTAAGTCCTAATGATTTTATTATTAAAACAAAATTGTGATTAAGAAATATATTTTTTTAAAGTTCACTTTAATTAATTTTTTACATTTTATTGTTCATTTTATTTGTTCGCCTTTTCCTTTTTTTTGAGTTTTAGCACATTTTTAAATAAAAGCTTTTTTATTTTAAAAGTGAAAGAAAAAGCAAAATTGATTAATATTAAAATTTGCTTAATAATTATTGTGTGAATTACGATTTTATTTGTAAAACGAACATGTTTTGGTTACTGGTCACTACAGAACTATATAGTTATTTATTGTTATAAATAATATAATTACACTGGGTAACAAATTTTTATAAAAGTCATGTTACATGACACATTTTGGTGTTTCTTAATGTACTTTTGCTTGCTGATTCAGAAAATATCATCAGTTTTTCCCGACCTTCAACGGTTCAAAAGATAAACTAAATTTTATATAATTAACGAGAAATCAGCTTTAATTACCCAAAAAACTTTAATTACACAAAATTAGCAAAATACCAACATAACTGCGAGTTACAATGTCTCATTTGTGTATACAATAAATGAAATGATTCAAGTAATCCTAAGTTCTTCAAAAATGTACAGTAGATCGTTTTTGTTTCTTATGAGTTGTGTCATCTGTGTGCCCCAAACTCCATATATAGTCACCCATCATGGCTTCGTCCCAATGTCCTTGATATCGCTTCTCCATCCCCGTAATGTCCTCTTCGCTAATATCTCCGAGATTTGGTCTAAAGAATTCCAGGTGAGAGTACAGATAATGCAGCTTTGTTGACATTCTACAACCCAAATCTCGGTAGCTGTTGAGAGTTTCCTCAATCAGTTCCTTATAATTATGCGCTCTGTTGTTGTCAAGAAAAGTAGAAACTGAAATTGTATTAAAAACACTAAAAAATAAAATGAAACATTTTTGGTTGCCCTGTGTTATTAAATTATCTGTATTATTTGTTATGTAAGTTATTTATTGTATAAAAGAGGATTTGCGATCATAATTTATATACATTATACATGGTTGAAATAATTGATATCTTGATCGAACTTAAGCAAAATTAATTAAAGAAATATGCTTTTAAAAAATAAATTAAATAAATTAATTAATTACAAATTTAGTTAATAAAAATTGAGTAAAATCAAAATTTAAATTTCTATTATAAATAAATACTTCGAAGAAAACACAAAATTTTAGTAGGAAGAAAAAATATGTAAATATATATATATA
>MQRK01252481.1:10979-35013 GCA_001938485.1 Girardia tigrina | reverse complement strand
GGAAGAATTCTTAAAAAGCTTGGACAGATACACGAAGAATATGGTATTCAAGAAAGAAAGAAGAGCATTATTGATTACGACATTCATGACCCTTGAAACGATAAATTAATATGAGAGGATATTAAAATACACTGAGAAATTCGTTTTCTAAAAAGAAGAATATCTTAGAGATAATAAAAGAGCTTGTAGAGATTAGAATCTGGGATAATTTTTCCTCATATTTATTCAAGAAGCTGAACAAGTTAGTTGAGAAACTCATAGAAAAAACTAGGTAAAAAAAGAATTTTCAGATCTAGAATTTTCAACGCCATTGACGATAAATAAGTAAAGATGGAGATAACTTTGAAAGGTGTATATAAAGCAGAAAATATAAAGAGTATCCTAGAAAAAATTAAGGAATTTGAGCTGAAGAACAGAAACATAAGAGTGGACATGTGTACGACAAAAAAGATAGCGAATGGCAGAATGTAGAATAAAGAGTAAGAAAGGAAAGGTCAAGATATGAAGAGAAAAATGCAAAGAGAACCAAGGAGAAACTTCAGAATTAGAAGGATCATATGTTTGGCCTATCGTGAAGAAAGCCATGAGAGAGTCAACGGCCCAAATGTTAAATGTAAGAATGGTCATAAAAAAGGTTCATATGAGAATCCAATTATTCAAGAACAAGATTAGATTCAGAGCCTGCGAACAATGGGAAAGAGAAAATACTAGAAATAGAAGAAATGACAGGAGATAGTAAACAAACACAATATACAAAGGATGGATTGATAATAAAGATAGAAGAAACACATAAGCAAAATAAGGAGAATACAATGATGATTGAAAAAGAATGTTTGAAAGAACGGATAAGAAAGAATGGACAGGAAGCCGTGTCTCCACGATATTTTAGTAAGAGAATTGTTTTTCATTTTATTCACCAAAATATTCAGCAGAATCCCATCTCGTTTACGCAATTTGAATTCACAAGAGTCTTCACTAACACATACAGTCTTAGTATCGCTGGAAATTGTTAAATCGATTTTTGCGGAATTATTTTGGTCATTAGAATCTTTTGTATTCTCAGAATCTTCACAAAATGCAATAATATCGATATTTGGTAGATTATTTGGTTTACGATAATTACTGTTTTCAAAATCATCGCCATTGATACTGGATGCCATTTTATTATTCAAGTTTTTAAATTTTTTTTATTGTTCAAAATAGAGTAAGAACGAAGGGACCATTTTATTTTTTACGACATCTTTTTTTTAAATTGATAATTTTCACCATTTTTGTAATCGTTTTTAAAAATTGGAATTGTGACAAAGTCACGTACACATTTTTCAAAAAAATTTATAAACACACAGACATAACAAACACACACGAACTTTATCCAATTACAATTCATTTTTTACATAATCAGACCTCAACACACACGCAATGCAGACACTCACACCAACACACATACATACACAAACATGCAATTAGTTGAGTGCTTCCAGACGAGATCAATTACATAAGAAATAAAAAATAAAAAACAAATGAGGCTCACAATTTGATTTAAATTATATCCATTGTCTGCTCATCAAATTGAACAACACTCTAACTGGATTTTAAATTCACTCGAATCAAAAACAACGAGATAAATTCAAATTGAAACCACTTGAATTCACTGAACACATTTTGATGGCGAACTGAACTGAATTGTCGTGATGTATTAAAGCTTTGGAGAGAGATTTAATTTGGCCTTATTTTGCGAGAGAGAATTGTTGGTTAAAATTGCATCAACGAATAGACAATAAATATTTTTTTATTTAATTATTTATTTATTTAATTTATTAATTTTAATTAATTTACTTAATTATTTTAATTTTATTTAATTTTTTATATGTTTTATTTATGAATTTCTGATACTGGCAAAAATGTTCTGTCAAATCGGCAATTCTCCGCTCCAAAGAAGAAGTAACAATATTTTATATCTTGTTAAAAATGATATTTTTAATAAAAGAATATATTAGGTTCAGTCATAAATAACTTCCGCCCAGATACACGGTTTCTATTGTTATTGTTTACACATACAACGGGTTATCGTGACACGGGATTTTTGTTTTCGCGATGCAGATAGAACTTTAATTAGTCTTTAGACAGCTGTCTAGCTTTGTGCGCGTTACGTTGAATTTTTTTCCATCTTTAAAATAGAGAATCGAAAATTACACTTACGCAATGTTATGCTTTGGGAATTTAAACAAATGTGCTGCTACGGCTCAAAAAATATGCAGTGTGTATGGTTTGTCAAATTCCATTGTGGAGATGTGACCTTGAAAGACGAACCAAAGGAGGGTCGGCCTTCAGACTTTGATGACGATATTTTGAAGTCAATATTGGAACAAAATCCAAGACAAACAACGAGAGAGTGAGCTGAGAAGCTTAATACGTCACAATCAACTGTTTGCCGCCACCTAGAGAAATTGGGAAAAGTAAGCGAATTGGGACAATGGGTACCACATAATCTGAGTGAACAAAGTAAAACGGAAAGGATGTCGATTGCCACATGTCTCTTCTCAAGAGAAAAAAATGAATCTTTTTTGAAGAATATTATCACAGGTGAGGAAAATTTGGTCATTTACGAGAACATCATTCGTAAAAGGCAGGGGCTTGATAAAGGCCAACCACCTTTAGATCCTAAAGCGAACATTCATGGGAAAAAAATTTTGTTATGTGTATGGTGGGATCGCCAATGGATCATTCACTACGAGTTCTTAAACAGGAATGAAACTGTTACTGCAGATGTGTATGTTCAAAAACTGCAAAGAGTACACGAAAAGCTTTTGGAGACGCACCCTGCACTCGTCAATCTTAAAAACGTCATTCTACTGCACGAAAATGCAAGACCATATACATTGAGAGTGACTCAAGAAAAAATTCTCGAACTTGGCCGGTCTGTTTTACCTCATCCACAATACTCCCTGGACCTTGCTCCGACAGATTATCATCTTTTCTGCTCAATGCAGAATTTTTTAAACGGAAAATTTTTTGATACAGACCAGGCACTGAATGAGGCTGTCCTTGGCTTCTTCCACTACAAACCGGCAACGTTTTACGAGGAAGGAATCAATAAGTTGAGAACAAGATGGGAATTGGTCATAACAAATAATTGTGAGTACATTTTAAATTAGTTTTTATTTTTTTATGTAACTGAAAAATAAATGTATGAAAAAACGAAAGTCTTTTTATGACTCAACCTAATATTTGTAATTGTAATATTCAATTATCATCATCACATCATTTGTAGAATCTTCTTATTTCAACTTCTTAATGAAGTTATGAGTTTTAATTATATATTTCTACTATATTTTTCTAAAGGCTTTTGGTTTAAGCTTTCCTAAAATACTTTGAGAAGTTTAGCTCTTCTAATGATTTTTAACAATTAATTTTAAATTTTATCATTTACACCCATAATAATGTTAAAAATAACTTTCTGACCTCAAACAGAATTAGTTAAAAGTTATCAAGCAACTAAAGCTTTAAATGCGAACGAACCCTATAACCACGACATCATAAACAGGATATAGGTGAACGCTGGAATTGATGGAAGAAGTTCAATTAACAGTGACAATGACTGGAAACTGCAATTTAAAGCTAGGAGTAACGTCTATACAAATGCAGAATGGTCAATGATTTACAAGAATATTTTTAGCCAGATTAAAAATAAATTCACAGAATAAAGTATCAGAAATAAAAATATTATGAGGCAATACATAAAGATAATAAATAGCTCGAGACTTTATATGGTAAAAAGCTTTTTGCTTCATGAAGCAGTTAGGAAGTTAATAGCAATCAAAAAATCGTAAAGCAGTTAAAGCAATGACGGTCAGTAATAAAACATACGTGCGGTTTAATATATAATTTTGGACAAAATGAAAACAAACGTTGAGGACATTTTTTAAAATTATAATAAGCCTAAAGCAATAATAAATAATCTCATGAAGAAGCATATAAATTCATCGAATCTTAACAAAATAAAAAAAATTGATTGAACAAAAAAATCAACATTTTATGACAACCCATGGAGAACTAGAAAAGGGGCTTCACATACATATGACAGTTTGTATCAATGACCGTAACTTTAACGCAGAAAATTATACTTGATGTAATATAGTTATGATGGGATTTGTTATTCTTGATATTCAGTTAAATTCTCTTAAAACTTAGTTTAAAAGAAGGTAAACGAATAGACAGGTTTCAATGGCATGACAGGACACAGGAAGAAAAAGGAGAAACAAAATGTAAAGTTAGAGAAAAGACGGACAAGATAGACACGATGGACACAAGGAGGAAGTTGGAAATTGGAGATCAATTTTATGTAAAAAGCGAAGTGAGGGACAAAGAAGATAATAAATATGAAAGACTGTATCGGATATCAGAGAAATTACACGACAGATGTTATAGAATGGAAAACGATAGAGAGAAAAGTGTAACACGGAATGTGGAGCTATTAAAATTCTTAAAAAAGGGGGATGTGAGATATTTAAAATAGAATTATTTTAAAATCTCGATCTTTAATGACAAAATCAAATGAAGGAAATAATCAAAGTAAAAAGTAATATAATAATAACAGAAAATATCTGAAAGTAAAATAATCCATAAATAAAAAGCACATAAAATGAATAGCAATATTTACAACATATTAATATTTATATACTAGAATCGTTATGTCGAAAATTAAGATAATTAATCAACGGGTTCTGAAAAAAATCAAAAACAATAAAATAAATTGGTCTAAATATTCGATTTTTTATGTGGTTTGAGAAATAAAGTTTAGAACAGCTTGATTTGTTTTTTCACCGAATTATTATATTTTTATAAATCGAATTTATTTTATCGATGACCGGTGTTAGGAATATTTTAAATTGTTTGAATGTGTATAGGTATTCATGATGTATGTTAATTTAAGTATGTTGAACTTAGAATGGTGATTCTCCCAACCAGATGGAAATTGGTATTTTTTAAATTTAAAGTGATTGACTATTCGAACATAATTAAAATAATATATTGATAAGTTTATATTTTTAAAATTAACAATTAAAATTAAGTTTAATATTTTTAATAAAATTTAAATTCAATTCAGTTTCAATAATTTGATAACATTTTTTATTATTTTAGCTTTTTATTAAGAAATAGTTTAAATAATTATTTTTAATTAATATTTTTAAAAATTAAAAATTTTATAAAGATTTTGAAAAATTGTTCGAATAATCATGATTAAAAATAGAAATAACAAAACCAATTAGTAAGATGTTAAACGATGAAAGACCTTCTAAGAGTTGTAATGACTATAAATGTGATAGTAATAAAAATTCAAATGAGACTTGTCTCAATGGTCTTAATAACCGCCACGTTGTATGAAAATGACCTGGCTGGGATCGGAATATGTTTAAAATATGTTTATGAAATTTTTTTATTATTAATTCGTTAATGCAAAAAACTAACTCATGGTCAATTAATGTTCACAAAGAATCTTTCTCCACTTCAGTCTTCAAGGATCTCACTTGAATAAGATCTGTACCCATGACCACTCCACACAACTCAAACTAATGCTTCTTGGCAATCACAGGCCCTTCCTACACGGTATCGTTTACTCTCTCAGTGCCCTTAAGCACAAACTTACAATACCGATCCGGTATAGGTCCCATGTAACTGGCCATCCATTTTCAGGGCCGAAAAATATGTTTGTAATATTTAAAAGAAAAGCATTTTTAAAAATGAATTAATGTCAATCTCAATCTTAATTTCAATATTAATTTAATATAATGGATCAAAAGATAAACATTTATTAAATTGATTTTTCAAAAATATTTTTAGCATTAAAAAATTAATAATTAAAAAATTTGAAAAAAAATTATGCAATCCCCTTTTAGCGCATTTGTCGAGCGCAATAAAACAGTCAAAATCGAAGCAAAATTTAAATTTTTTTAATTTTATTTAACATATACTTTAATTCAATAATGAAAAATAATATCGAGCATATGTCCACTTCCAATTTCTCTACTGGTAGTCATCTTATCATTGAAATTGACGATAACTCTTTTGTAGAAATCCCTGTAGATAACGTCAATTAACTGTTGAATTTCCCTTTTCTTTTAGGCAATTATTTGAGGTTTGTTCACGTAGCCTTGTGACTTCACATATCTTCATAAAAATAAGTCTGAAAGTATGAGATCACATGACCTTGGAGGCCATTTTTGGTAGCACCGTTAAGAGAGAGAAAACGCTCAGGGAATTTTGTGACAGTTTCCCTTTGATGTATGGCAGGTAGTCCTATCCTATTTAAACCATATTTCACCAATTCCGTCATCATCAAATATTTTCAGAGCAGGTTAAAAAAAGTTAATAATCATGTCCTTAATAAAGGTTATCAGTTAAAATAACTGAATTTCCATCTTCATCTCTAAAATAGAAGAAACCAATCACGCTTCTTTCCCAAAAATCACACTAAACTGTGGCTCATAGAAGATGCATTTCGTGCTCTTTGATCCCTCTAGAGTCATTGGCATACAAAATGTGGCGGTTGGGTTTACTGACATACCCCGAGAGATGAAAATGTGCCTCATCACTGAAGATTATTTTTTTGAAAAATTGTCATCCTATTGTTATTTAGTCAAAATCCAATCGCCGAAACTTCACCGTTTTGTATGATCTTCTGGGTTAAGCTCATGTGTCAATCGAAGCTTGTATGCGTGCTTATGAATATCCTTTTTCATTATTTGATGAACAGAAGATGCTGACATACCCAACTGATGTGAGCGATGGCAAATCAACTTCATGGGGTTTACTTTCACACTGTCTTGTAATACCGCAATGTTTTGTGTTCAAACATTACAGTTTCAACTGGGAAATTTTCTGGTTGCAAATTAATGTGGCAGTTATAATGATAAATATTAGAGGATTCTCTTTCTATTGCCGTTAGCCAACGAAGACCTATACCGAAACACTGCAGTAAAGGTACATATATTATCATTTGAGGTCTTAGTTGTTCTACCTTTACAAATTTTACATTTTTTTAGTTTGTGCTACCCTAAATATAACTTCTAACTCTCCCACGACATTCATCTGTGCGCCTTTTGCTGCGGTCAAACTTTTATTAGTGCTGTTTATCGTTTCTGTCTTGAAAGTTCTTGCTAATTCTGCTGTTATCACATTCATAGCAGCTCCTGTATCAAGCAAACATTCGATTTCTTCTTCTTTTATATTTACTGTTATGCTGGGACGTCCCTGAAGTCTGTCATACGAAATCTTCCCCTGTTTATCTGCCAACGCCAAAATCTTCTTTGCAACACCTATTTGTGTCTCTACTGATGAACTCTTCATCTATCGTCCTGTTTTCTCCGTTACTTAAAGGTTTTCGTAAATACTTTTCTCTCTAAATATACTCTTTGTCGATTCTTTTTCGTCTTTTTCATTTTCATCCTCTGTGCCTACCTCTCTATTTACTGCTTCTTATTTCTTTTCTTTCATAATGTTATTATTTAAATTTTTTATTAGTTTATGATTTTTTTTCATATTTTAATTATTTTTTATATCAGTAATACTTTTATACATACTTTAACTATAATAATCATACATACTACTTATATGGTTTGGTTTAAGATTCACAAAACTTACTCCATCGCCAAAATCGGTTTCTCATCGACTTGGCTCTCTTCGTTTTTTTCCAAACAATCTTTATCTTCTTTTTCCTTTTCTCGTCCTCTCGCTATGCCTCTGCAATAGTCATTCAAATACTGATTTGATCTTCCATCCTTTCTTGGTTGCCTGTCATTGCGTAGAAACTGTCTTTGTCCCCATATTTCTCCATACAATTTTTCATGATTGTTATACCTGAAGACATTATCTCGAATTTTTGTATAACATTCCTCCGCTCTATGGCCAGGTCTTTGACATCTTTTGCATTATAGATGAAATTTGCGTCTGATGTGGCCTTTGTGACCGCATCTGAAACATGTGTTGCGGTCGGAAACCCATTTTATAGACAGATAAACCCCTTACAAAACGTTAACAGTGAATACATTACAAAAAGACAAAGAAAGAAGGCAATGAGATTTAATACATATATTTGAAAGTATAACAATATTACACCCTTGAAGTCCATTGCGGCCCCGAAGAACGGCGTTGAGATGTTTTGGATGCTAAATTAACCGTGTAAACGAGGAAAAAATAAGAAGTTATGTAAAGGCTTACCCAGTGGTCGGAATTGAACGACTGACCCTCTCCTAAGAGACCGTCGCACGAGCAATCCATTTTTTGAGTCCACGAAATCGTGGCATTCTCCCGAATAGAGTTAAACTCCTGTTAAAGTAAGAAAATTAATTAACAAATATAAAGATTAATTAAAACTTACCATGACTCAACGGTAAAATCCAAAATCACCAGACGACCATGAATCACCATGAATCATCGGTGATTAATCCACGCGTGTGTTCTGAAAATATTAGAGTATGCATCAACACACAATTATAAATTCCTATAGTAAATCAAAATTACTTGAAAAATTTTGGAGACACACAGACAAGCTCGACCAATCAGTGTTGAAGGAATCATCGACTGTATTGCTGGCAAACCTTGATTGGACGAAAGGAAGTAACAGAATGTCCCGCTAATAATATAAAATGAAAGCCATTTCACAGTTGAGACGACCTTGTCGAGACATAGAAAAAACAGACGAGTTACTTTGACAGTTATCTGAACAATCAAGCGACTTGAACTTGAATTAGCAGTAATTACAACAACAATTGTTAATTATCAATCAACTTTCCGAGAAACACCGACACCGAGGACCACCATAAGAACGACCATACGAGCAACGAGACATACGTGAAACCAATTTTTTAAAGGACAACCCTCTGGATATCAAAGATATTGTAATCAATTTTGCTGTTTTATATTTGTTACTTTGATAAATTTAAATATATTTTATTATGATAATTTTCTTACTGTTTATTCATAATTAACTTTTGAGTTTTTTCCGTTGACAAAGGTTTAGGTAGAAAGTTAAGTTAGTCGTCGTCGCCGCCGTCTTCGTAAAAATGTCCCGAGATGATCGTAAGATAGACAACTTGGGCGAGAAAGACCCCGAAAGCCCCACTGAAGGATACGATACGATCCTAATAATTACTGACGTAAGAACAGCACGGTTAAGCTATGCGTCGGAAACGGTCGCGCTAGACATGGACGAGTGCTTGAGGGATAATCCATTGACGAATTCAATTTTTTAAATTATGAAGTCAGTGAAGCAGTCAGAGAACCTAGACGTGCGTAATAATGAGAATTGAACCGTGAATTCACTTAGATAAGACTAAATATTGGTTGTATTGATTAAATTTCTGTTTAAATAAATAAATAATGTATATGCTTTAGAGAGACCTGATGTCGATAACCAATCAATAATATAATGATAGTTAATAAATAATATAATAATAATTGGTAAATAATATATTAAGAGCGCTTGCTACATGGTGGTAAAGAATTGTATATAATTTATCTAAATTGATTTCAGATATACCACAGAAGTAGGACTCGCAAAATTTTAAATAATGAAGCATGAGCTACGCAGAATTAAAGAGAACAAGCCAGAATCTGACATTGCCGCAAGTTCAACAGAACATATACGTAACAGTGCCGCAAGTTGAAATTCTCGATATAACCTCTACATTTCAGACAAACATGAGCGACGCATTCCCCAGAGGAATACATAACTACATATGTACTATATCATATCAAAATGTACTATATCGACACTGAACTAGGTGGGGGGGGCATAGCCTATCCTATCTTGAACCGAACCCGAAGGCCCTTCAAGCCCGGCACTGCTAGTCAGATATCGAGTAAGAAGAGGCGTCCGACCTTATCACGTAGAAGAGTATAAAGTCGAAATAAAATCATAATGGGTTGTGGTTGACCCTTAATAACCACTTGGGGCTCTTGAGCTTGCAAAAATGTTTTCACTCAAAGGGGTCGTGACCCATGTCACTTCGCGCTTCTTCTGGCATTGGGCTCTCACGTGGCCTACTTCATTACAATTCCAGCAGATTTTCTGTTCTCTATTAGGTCCATTTCTCATCGGAACTCTACTGCTTACTAGCTTGTTACGCTGTACAGCACTGACATAAGATGGTCTTTTGGCATTGACCTATTTTATTTCTGACTTGACTTCATCCATCTTTTTCATAATTTTCTTTATCTCTTCTTTTTCTTGGATATTCCTCATTTTTATTTCTTTCTTTGTTTCGTTATCGTTATTAAAATTTAGTAACAGGTATTTTTCCACTTCTTCGACTGTCCATTGAATGAAACTATCGCCTCAGCCATCTTCCTTGCTTTAGAAAAAAATTCTGCTGACGTCTTCGATGTTCTTTGAAATTCTACGGTTTCTATTAGAACATCCATTATGGATCTTTTCTTTTGAAACGCTTCTCGTAACCTGTTCTCGAAGCCTATATCTGAAGATCTCGTATTTTCGTATACCTAGATTAACTCCCGCGAAAGCAAAGTCACCACCAAGGTATCTTTCAAATTATAGGGTACTCCTGCTGCTTTAAAATATTTATTACAACTCGTAATAAATACTTTGACATCGTCCTCCCGTTTAAAATGCTCCGGAATCAATCTGGAGATTAATTGGTCCGAGTTTGTGACAAGGGTCGCCATATTAGATGTTCTTGGAACATCATCAGAATTATTACTATGAGCTATTTCATACATCAAAACTTTTATTATGCAACACAAAATAATGTTTAAGTCTTATATTTAAACAAACTTAATATTTTTTTGAGAAACAATTTGTTTTATAAATCTTAAATCGCTTTAAATAAAAATACTTATAAATATTCATATTTGATTTTTTTATAACTTTTATAAATCAATTTTAAATTACGATAACATCTTAAAATATTTAATCGTTTCGTTTAATTTTATTAATTTTTTAAAAATCGTTCGACATATAAAAATTATACATTTTACTTTTTATATTATATTTAAAACTCTCAAAAAATTTTAATTATCTCGTATTTTCTTATTATAAGTGTTCGTTCACAGTTTGTAATCCTTCTTATCATTATTCTTACATTATAAAATTTAAATAAAAAATCCAATATCTTAATGATTTAAATAAAGTTTGAAAGTATTTAAATTAAGCTTGAAAGTATTTAAATTAAGTTTAAAAGTATTTACGTGAAGTTTGGTCGTATTTAAGATAACATAGTAAATATTTAAATTAAGCTGTAAACCCTGTATACATTTATTATAATATAAATAAAGATATTCACAAAAACGTTTCCGAATCTCTTCAATCACCATGGATATCTTGTTTCAAGAGACAAGGCTTGAAAAATTTCTTGACATGACTGTGTTCTTCTTTTGCCGCTACAGCTTCAATTTTATCTTTTAAGGCAGCTTGTCTTTCTTGATGGCTCATCGACAATAGGCCTGAATAATTAGTCATCTCTGTCCTCAAGTCCCTTTTTAATTTGGCAAAGAAGGCCTCTATTGGATTGAGGAACGGAGAATAAGGGGGCAAGTTTATTATTTGGAAATTAGATATAGTATTGCCATGAATTCGGATATTATCGTGAATTAGATAATGTGGTGTCCCGGGCAAACTACTTGACAACTCACTGATAAAGTCCTGATACTTCACGTGGTAACACTTCCACTGTATAATTTGAAAAGCAATGGACCATGCTTTCCGATTGCCATTATCAGCGACATATTTTTGCCCCTGTTTGTTGGAATCACTGTATAGGCCGGTAATCCTCTCTCCGATCTTCAGAATTTGCGAGTCATCCATAAATTGAAGCCGATTTCGTCAATGAAGATGCATTGACTCATTCGCCAACCTTCATCGAGAAATCGGCCGACATATTGAAATCGTAGCTCCTTGACTCGGTCCGAATTCTTTTCTTGAACGGAGCCCTTGATTTTCTTTAAGGTAATTAATTTACCCGTGAGGAATCTTGAAATTGTCGATTCTGAGACATTGATTTCTTTGGTGTCCTGCATGAATCTCTTCATTTCTGCCAATGTTGACTGAGGATTTTCTTCAACATAATYCATGATAAATTGGCCTATTTCGTCGTTAATTATCGGCTTCCTGTGCCCTCCATGTTTTCCTACTGAGATTAGGCCGGTTTTATCGTATTTATAAATTATATTTTTGGCTGCAGATTGGGAAATGTCCAATTGTCTTGCCAAATTGAGGAAATCCTCTGATCGATTATAGGCTCTAATTAGCCTTTCTTTGACAATCTTTGATATACTGCAATGAAATAATTAATTATATATAAAATTTTCAAAAATTCACGTTTTTCAAGTTTTTTTTGTGACAAGGTTCCGTGCTTAGAGTGTCGTCAGACATACTGCTGAAAATTTTTAATTAAACATTATAATTATTATTAATATACCTTAATGCATGGTCAGTTGCACTGCTTATGTTCGATAATTGGTCATTAAACATTTTTTTTAATTTTAAATTCTTACTCTTAAGTGCCGGTTTTACTCTTAAGTGACGATAAATCGGGTGTGTATCAGCCGTGTATCGGCTTGTGTATGTATGTATTGTATGTATGTATGGTGTGTATAAGGGTAAGAGATTTTTTCCTATATTTAACATAATTCTTAAGTGCTGATAGTTATTTTTAGATTCTGATTACAATTATTTTATAATTTTTTATTGGTTATTTATTTTTAGATATCAAACTTTTATATGGAATTTTGAAACGAATCAAGTAATTATAATTCTTAACTGCAAGCAACTGTAAAACTCATTTAATTGACAGAAATTAGCCTTGTTCATTTTACTGTTCCTGACTGGTGATGCATTGTAGAAGCACATATTAAATTCCAATTAAATTAAATTAATTAAATTCCTATTAAATTCCAATCTCACCGTTTTGCAAGAGTGACTGACTTATTGGTATGGTATGTTGATTTTTTATTTTATTGTATTTTTTTTACTTTTGGATGTATTTTTTCTATTTTATGATTTTTTTTATGCGGGCGAGTGGTGTATTGATATCAAAATGACAAAATTCTCATCAATCGCCAAAGTCTGTCTCAATTAAGTACAATCAGTCGCCACTCTATCAAGCGATGGATCAAATGGAATTTATTCGCTGGTAAATTTTCATTGATCGTTCTCACGATCTCGGAATCAAATCCAACTGTTTTGAGAGATTTTTAACGAGTTGTTTGTTTTATGCAGAATATCTTTAATTTTTCTGATTGAAAATAATTTGTTCCGATGATTAAAAAATATAAATAATAATATATAAATAAATAAGTGTTTATATATTGTTATTGTTAAATATAATTGATAAGAAATAAAATAGAGACAAATGAATATATTTGAGGATGGAATTTGTTATGGATTTATTTTGAATTTAAAAAAATCAATAAAAATCAAACAGTAAATTAAAAATTTACTTGGAAACGAACGACGGTTATTTGGCTGTTATCTCTACCAATTTATATCCGTCTCACTAAAATCTTCAAATTATTAAAAATCAGTGGATTCATATATTCGGCTGTGAAATTTGGGTTCTCTTCTCATTTAAATCCGTTTGACTCAAAATCTTCAAGTAATCGGACATCATTTTATTTCGTAAATTCGGCTGTGGTTAGATTTTAAAACGTTGACATATTTTATTATGTACAGTTATCTCTCGTTTTTTTTATTTTTTAACATTAAAGTTTATTGATTTAGAAATTTGTTTTCAATCTATTTATTTTGACCACAAAAACTAAATTCATCAAAAATTCCCTTTGATTAGTTTAGTTATCTATTTTAACTTTAGTTATTTATTTTAACATGTACTCACGGTCACCCTTACACGCATATTCTACATATAAGCTACTCAATGAAAGGGCAAAACAAGATCTTGACACAATAAATGGTGCCCTGAGGAGAGTGTATGGCAAGTCGAAAGCACAAGTATAGACGGAATTGAAGAACATATCGTTAGTAACGGGTGAGTGATATACTGGCAGAAAAAATATCCATGCTGTTGGTGGTAGCCTGTAGAGATACGGGAGCGCCTGAAGAGGTAATTTTCTTGTTTTTTCTTGACTATATCCCCGAAAATGTGAGAAATCACGTGCTGGTGCTTCATGGTGAAGAAATGATAAAAAAAGATAATATCTGCAGCCAAAAGCGTTCTGTCCTAAGCAAACGGGTCGTCACAATATATCATGGCAAGAGTTTAGACAGAATTAGACAACAGATCGAACAAGGTGAGAACTCCAGCAGTGATACGGTGCTGTTACTTCAATAAATTGGACCATAATCGAAGTAAATATCCAATATAGTGCTTTAACTAAGGGGAAAATGATCATTGTAAGTCTCAATTCTTTAATATTTCGGGAAATATGGATAAGGAGGCTGTCAATTCGCAGAATTAGATGGCAGTCTCCGTGCATGTTCTGCGATGTTGAACTCAGTCTCAATTACTACTATTAGATGAGTAGCGATGATTGATACCGACTGCAGCATATCTCTAATCGCGTGAAATTGTGTGGTCGGATTAATGGTGAAAAAAAGATTTAGTTAAATTTAGACTGATCAATGGCGAGGCAATTTACAGTGACAGTTGTGTGAGTCTGGTAGGTGAAGTTTGAGAGGGGTTGCAGATGAGTAATGTAAAAGCATTTATAATGGATGTGTTTCCATTGGGAGTTGAAATGATTCTAGGACTGGATGTTATAACCAAACACAAGATGCTCGAAATTAACCCTGATATAACGTTAAAATTAATCTCGACGGCAAAATCCTGCGGAGTTATAAAAGAAACAAGCACGGGTCAAAAAATGGAATCTATAGCTATCGATGATGTCGACTTTCTCGCTGAGTGGAATAGTGGCCAGTGGAAAGTCAAGTGGAAGTGGAATCCAGATAGTGGTGGAGCAAAAGAATGCCTGCACCCGACAATTTGTGAACGATGGAGATAAATAAGAAATCGACAGATAAATTCAATCATGAATTTGTGAGGATGTGCTAGTCGACTATGACGAAAGTAAACACTGCCCAATCAGAAGATATCTGCAACTCATGAGTGTGAGGCAAGAGAAAGGAAGCATTACAAAAATAAGACCAATATTTGTTTACCGGGAACTGAACAAATTACTACAATCGCATGAAGGAGGAGAACTACCAATATGTGGAGATAGAATTAAAAAGTGGATGTAATTGGGATAGAATGCTGCTGTTCTGGATCTCAAAAGAACATACTTACAGATTCACACTGCTCAAAGTTTATGTGTTCATCATGCAGTAAGGTGGCGAGGTCAAACGTTCTTACTCGTTTATGATTTTGATGATTCTCAGCTCCAAAGATCATGACGAAGATTGTAGAATATATCATCAATTTGAACGATGAACTCAAAAGGGGTGTATCCAGCTATATTGATGACTTATACTGTGATGAGACACGTGTTACCGTGGCAGAAGTGCAAAGGAACTTCCATGAATGGGATTTTGATTTGAAAGAATCTGAGAAAATTTGGGGAAATGATCCAGTTAGTGTTAGGCCTAAAAATAGATAGACTGGAATTGGTCCAGAGACCGAGAGATTTTGGATTTAGAAGGCAAATGGATAACAAGGCAAAATCTACACAGCTTTGTTGGAGAACTAATAGGTCACCTACTAATTTGCGAACAATTGAGAATCATGTGTTTAATGTTACAAAGAATGACAGCTGCGGAAAGGAAGCATTGGGATGAACCGATAGAAATCGAAGTATTACAGAAGGTGAGAAGTATTAAAAAAAATTTTGATAGAGAATGGTGATCTACGTAAGGGAAAATGGCCAGTGAAACAGTCTTCATCAATGACTATCTGGACTGATGAGAACTCAGTGGCAATCGCAGTCTTGTTGGGAGTGAATAACGAGATAATAAATGACGCCGCATGGTTGAGATCCAAGGACTACATAAATCGCATAAATCGTAGAGAATTGGACGCTTTCGTTGATCCGTTTGATGTGTCCTCTAAGGGGGTGTATAACAATATTATGATGAATTAGAAATTTGTGATAGTATTATGTAAATAATTTATGGAAGTTTGTTTACATATTCAGGGATTGTTTAAATATCAATTTGAATTTAATAAAGTGTGTTAATATCCGTCGCCTTGTTTATTTTATATATAGAAAAAAAGCGTGATGGTTAACTTAAAAACGGTACATGAGTGACATACCATTGTTACGCTGTTATCCTCTGTTAATTCAGTTAAAACCTTGATATAAAAAATTATATTTTCTTGAATTTGATTTTGGTAAATTTCCGAAAATTTGTAAAACCTAAAAAAAATAATAAATAATAAAATTATGTTGCACTAAAACTAATATTTTCATTTAAAATTAATAATTTATCAATGAAAAGATATTATATTTTTTCTTGTATTTTTTATTAGAAATATATAAAATTGTAAAATGATCATTTTAATAATTTCCTATTTTAATTCAAATTGATTAAAAGATTAGCAAAACTTTTGTTTGATAATTAACATTTTAATAGCATTTTTGCCAAGTTTGAAAATCGATTTAAATAACTAAATGAAGCCATCAAAAGTTTGAAATCTTTAAGGAATTGTTTAATTCAATTTTCTAAATTTCCTCTGTGATAATAAATATTATTTGTTCACTAAAATAGGGAAAACTGTTTGCTATCAAAATGAGTTATGGAGCTCCGTTTATATAAAATAGAAAAACTGAGATTTTTCTTTAGAAATTACCATCTAAATAAAAAAAATTTTGGCATTGAAAATAGATTAATTTTTATTTATAAATTTATTTATATTTTAATTTTTAATCAGAACTGTAAGTTGAATTTTTTTAAATTTAAAAAAAAATTTTTCCAAAAAAATAATTTAAAAGAAATACACATGAAATGTTTTCTTTTTAAAAAATTTATTAAAAGATATCGTTTTTATTGTAACATTTCCAAACGAAGTACGTGTTTGGCAATATTTCAGAATTTTTAATTAGTAAAATTGAACAAAAAATATTTATTTCTAAAAAAAATTTAATTTAATGAATTATTAAAGCATATTTTTAAAAATTATCGTTGAACATGTTTCAATCAAAATATTTGATCATCTTAAAGCAACTTAATATTTTGATCATTCAAGAGTAATATGAAAACGAGTTTAGGTTTGTGAGAAGTGGTTGCAATATCAATATCTGAATTCATTATTTTAACACCAAAATTTATTGATACTTTGATACCTCATCTTTGTAAAGGGATGGTGTTTGTTGTTTTTTGGTGTGTGTATGTATTTTCCTTTACTTATCTGTAATGTGCATTTTTTTGTTGTTGTGCGGTCATTTTTTATGTATCTGTATTATAATTCTTGTACGTGCTTGTAGGTTAATTGTTTTATTATTTTTATTTTATTATTCCTTTTAAAAAAAGAAAGAAGATTGTATTGTGTATTTATTTATTTTACTCCAATGCTTAACTACAACAGTCGTGTTTATTAATTTTAATGTAAAGACCGAAAGAATTCATAAATGAAAGCATTAAACGCAACTCAGATTAGTGATAATATGAAGAAAAGCGTTATAATTCTGTCGAGATGTCTCAAAAGCTCATTAGAACTATCAGTGAAAAGCAATTCTGATGATATGATTTTTAACGAATTTCCACAATATAAGAAAACACTAAACGGTTTTTCGTTGAGGATTCCCAATAACATTCAACAATTTGATCGACCAAGAAGACGACAAAGACAATCTGTCGGATTTCGCCGATTATTATTAATATTATTATAATGAATATTAACCTAAATCGAAAAATCGATAAAAAAATTAATGAATACAATTAACTAAGGAATTTACTTACCGAGATTTTACATGTACAGGTGATAAAGTTTGCTGTTAAAGTTATATGTTTTATACTGCAAAATAAAATTATTTTTTCACTGAGGTTATCTTTATTTTTATATACAGATTTTTTATTTGTTGTTTTTTATTAGCTGTTTGTTTTTGTTATATATAAATTTGTTGACTATTTTTATTTCCGAGTAAAAATAGATCTTCAGTAATACTTCCAAACAATACAATCTTCTTTCTTTTTTTAAAAGGAAGAATAAAATAAAAATAATAAAACAATTAACCTACAAGCAAGTACAAGAATTATAATACAGATACATAAAAAATGACCGCAAAACAACAAAAAAATGTACATTTCAGATAAGTAAAGGAAAAGACATACACACACCAAAAAAACAACAAACACCATCCCTTTGCAAAGATGAGGTATCACAAATATAACAACAATTCGCATATTTAAACAAATTTTTCTGTTAATTTAATTATCTCGCCACAAATTAATCTATTAAATTCTTTTCGATTCAATTTTTAAAATCTCTGAAATTTACATTTCACATTAAAACTAAAAATTTATTTTAAAATTCATTTAAAATAGTTTCATAACTCACATCAAAATATATAGTGTTATAACAGTAAAAATACTTCTATTTACAATCAAATATTCAATATTTAATGGTTTTCTTATCATTTTTAATTTTAAGATATTTAATAGATACATTAAAAGGATATTTTTTATTTTTAAATAGATATTTAAATTTTTTATGAGTTTCTTTTATTATATCATTTTTAATTTTTTAAAATATTTAATAAGTGAATTAACATGAAAATATTTTACCTTTTAAATTAAAAAAATAATAAATTATTCTGGTGAGATGAGAATTTAAATTAACCCCTCATAAGGTTAACTTTAACTTTTTAGTTGAATGTTATTGAAAAATTACTAATTTTCTATTTATTTAATGAAAGATTTTAAGAATTGAGAATGTTAATTAATGAGTTGTAGTCTTACTAAGAATGAATCACAATACGAGCGAAATTTATATGAATCATTATTGATAAGATCATATTGATAAACATTATTATGTTTTATTTATTTTTTTATATTATATATTAATTGAAGATATTAAAATATTGAAGCTTCCAAAAACTATTCTTATCTAAAAAAATTCAACGAAAAATTAAAGTTTACCTAAATTGGTTCTCATATATAGTCTTGATTAATAAATTAATATTAAGTTGCTAAAAATGATCAAATATTTTGACTGAAACATGTTTAACGAACATTTTTTAAATTATAATATGTTAAGAAATATTTTTGGTTTGGTTTAATGAGTTGAAATCTCTTATCAATAATGATTCACATAAATATCGCTCGTATTGTGATTCATTCTTAGTAAGACTACAACTCATTAATTAACATTCTCAATTCTTAAATCTTTCATTAAATAAAATAAATATATTTAAATCCAATAATATTTTTAAAAATCAATTTTTGTAATTTTACCATTTTGCTTCTTTTTTATAATTTCAAGTCTTTATTAACCACTATTTCGCAAAATCCATAAATAATCAAAATTTGAATATTTTTCCATGATCCACATGAATGCACGCTGGTTCTCTAAATCGAAATATCTTTTTTTGTTGTATTGTCTGTATTGTTGTCATTTTATCTTGATTATTTACTGGTGAAACTGACATTTCTACAGAACCTGTTTATTATCCCTAGAACGTACTTCTTTCTGTTAATGATTGGTATCAGTCCCCATGTAAATATCGTCAAATGGTCGGTCTGCTATCAGATTAATTGTCTTTTCTTTTGTCTTACATAACATTATTATTGTCTTTGCAATTTTATTAAGCTCTCGCAAATCACTTTTTTCTTTAATGACGAATAAGTTCTCGTTAGCCGGCGTGAAAAGGCTTTGTGAAACATAGAATACAATCCTTTCTGAATTCTTTTGGTATCAAAATCTTTTTATCCAATATTTTTAGACATCCTCCGTGTTTTTCAAATCTTGTTTCTTTCAATTATCTCAATGCTTTAATTATTTTTTAAGCTCTTTACTATTTTGTCACCACGGGATCAAAAAAGTATTCTCATTCATCTGTAACATTTGCGTCTTCAATGTGTCAGTTTAAGGTTACTGTATAAGACAATGCAAAAATATCATGCAATTCTTTCTCGACAGCTGAGCGTATGTCTGGCGGGTTTTGTCGTAGTTTTTGTCTGATAGGGTGACATGTGGTGATTATGTTGTGTTGCGTGTTATACTTGGAGTTGACTGTCTTTGACTTCGTGATTGTTTTCTTGCAGGCAGTGTTAATGTATTCCATTAGTTCTTGTGGTAGTACTGCCGTGTATGGTCTTATGTTTTCGTGATCTGTGGTGTTATGAAGTGTTTGTTTTGATTGGCTCTTAGTTGTGTGTTGTCTTTGTTTGCATGTTTTTGTGTTTCTATTTGTTGTAATGTTGTGTTTAGGTTGATTTACGTGTTTGTTAAATTCGTCGGCGAAATGTAAGTGTTGATGTATTTGTAATTAAATTTGAGTAACGTTGTTGGTCAATTTCTGTATGATTGTCGTTTTTAGTATAGGTGCTGTGTGCTTGTGAGTGTTGTTTTTTGGTGTGGTGTTCTGTAATTGTTTGTTTTGGCAATCGATGAGGATGCCAAAATGCGTGAACAAATCGACTTCTAAGATCGGGAATTCGACGTGAGCCACTATAAACGTCCAGGTAAAAGGCTGTTCGAAAGATGGTAGGGTAAAATACAGTATCTTGGATCCTGCTGTTCGAATCTGGGACCTATTTGCTGCTGTGAGGACATCAAGATTGCGGAACTTCTGTTCTGATCGGACGGAGAGTGGTAGGAGTGATATTGCGGAACCAGAGTCTACGAGAAAGTTTATTTTCGGGTGTTTGGTGGTGATGACTTCGGTGAAGAAAACTTCTGGGGAGCTCCAGTCTATAAGCGATACGGTGATTGGTTTGCGGCAGTGTTGTGTGCCTTTACCCGGAGTTGCCGTGAGCTCGGGTCGGCCTAGCAGTTTAAAGACTGGTTTGCTTCTGTTCGCTACCAGTTGCATGTGTGTGTACATCGTCGGGCGTCTCCCTTAAATTTGGCATGGTAGATGCCCGGGAAAGGGAATATTTCTTTGGGTCGAAGAACTTGCAGCCTGTATGGCACTTCTTGGCGGAGGAACTGAATTTGTGGTGGTAGTATCAGATCTGTTGTCTGGGTATTCTGGATCTGCCGCAGGCTGGACTACTCGAACGGGATGAAGATCGGGTATGCAGTTGTGAAATACTCGCTGTTAGTTTAGAGAGTGTCTCTTTTAGAGCTTTTGTCTCTTCCCCTAGTTCCTGAATCTTGATATTTGCTGATGGTGTGATTGCCGCGGTGATTGCCAGGGGGGTTTGGTTGACGCGTACTAGCTTTATTGATTTATCGGTAATCTTGGCTAATTCGTCTAACGAAACTGTGGGTGGTACTACAGACATCAGTAGTTGTAGTTGTGGTGGTAGGGTTGCTGTGAATAATTGTCTTATGGTGTCATCGTCTGTTATGGTGTTGCCTAAACGTTGCAATTTAGATTGGGCTGTGGCCAAGTACTGTGATGGTAGAGCTATGCCTAGTGAATTCGTTTTTAAATAAATTTGCAGCAAATCTTTTTGTCGGGGTGTTGGTTGAGCTGTTATGGATTTTTTTAAATGTTCGTATGCGTCGGCGTGGTTTAGAATTTGTGCCAGGTTTCTAATTCGCGATAAATGGTCTTGGGGTAGTAATGATAAAAAGCTGTAAGCTTTTTGCAATGAAGAATTCAATCCTGAAGCCCGTGGCTTAAGCAGTGAAGATCTCGAGCCAAGATTTCGCTGAATTCTGTGCGTCCAAGAAAAATTGTACGCAGTTAATGGAGGGTGCGCGTGTTTCGGGTTTTTTTGCGGTTTCGGCTTCATCATTTCTGCCATGGGCCTTAATGTGTGCCTCAATTAAGTTGTTATTGTTGATGTATGTTTTTGTTTTCAACTGCACGTCAGGTGTGTTTTGGATGACTGTGCAGGTGAGATAGAACTTTACTGTTTTGGGTGTTTGTGTAAGATGTGTTATCATAGTGTACATTTGTTGACTGGTGCATGGTGGTGAGATTTTCAATGCATATATTTTGTTGTTTAAATATTTGACTTTTAGTTGCATGGTGTTTTGTTGTGTGTCGTCTTCGAGTTGGGTTATTTGTGTACGGTGCCGTGTTGACCTTGACCGGTGTCTGTTTTTGTGTGTGTGGGACTGCGAGTTGGTGTATATTTGTACAACAAAAATAAAATAATAAAGTACATAGAAAATAAAATCACATGCGTCAAAGATAACACATATCAAATAGTTCTTTGGATAATAACCCGATCCCCTGATTGTGCTATAATTATCAAGAATTACCTCTTCTGGTAAACCAAATTCGTTCCATTTGCTGTTCATCCCATAACAAATGTCTGCTTCACTCACCATCGCAATTTGGCGCAATATCATGAAAAGCCCGTAGTGCGTTAAGTTCGCGTTTTCTTCACTTGAAGATCATTTTTCTCTCACTGAATTGGCATTTGGTTGATCGATTCTCACTGTTTACACTCCTGAATCACTGTTCTGATCTGATTTTTAGACACTTTCCCGGACCCCATATCTTTCATGTCAGGAATATCAATTTTTTCATTCAAAAATGATGCATCTTGTGTGGTGGCTTAAGGTCATCCACCGATTCCTTCTGATCCCCGACTTTTACTATTTCTTCCACCACCGGGCTTCTCCCTAAAGTCCACCAGCTGTTTGGGACTTGAGTTAGCGAATCCGCTCTTTTTTCTCCTAATCGGACCAGTGTTATGGTCACTCGTTTTCTCTTCTTTAACGACTTGTTTAAAACGGCCTACCCTCCGTCTGATTAGAATCTTGCTGAGCGCTTGGGATCTAATTGGTTTCCGTCCCGACAGCGCCGATGAGAGCAACTTGCTGAATTGGTTAATAATTCTGACTCCGGAATCCCTCACTTAACCCCTTCTTTGAACGGTTTTCTGCATCCAATTCAGCTAATTTAACGTGATTATTGCCGTACTTTGACGCAGCCAACAGGCCTCTTCAACGACTACGCCGCCTATCACGAAGCATATTCCGATTGCCATCAAGCTTGCAGAGCATCATACACCTCCCCCCTCTAGTTTCCTGGTATTTCCTAATCACACCTGGTCGGATCTTCCATTTGAATTCGAAGCGCCAACTGCTGTGCTATTTCTTCAATTTTCGGTTCCACAGCCGCATCCCATCCATCATCGCTGTGTAATCTTTTGATGATACCACACGCTATCCGTAACCAACTGTAGACCGGGTAATGACCCACCAACTGATCAGTCTAAGCAAATAGATTTCAGTGAGTAACACGCTCCAGAAATGGTGGAACATCCCTATCAATTCACCAACGTAATTGTCCGTCTGTTCCGCTTTTACCCCGAGACTCAACACTCGTCCTCCGTTTAGAGGGACTGAATCTTTCGCTTCTACCCCGAAGCTCTGCAACTCTCTTATCACTTGATCCACTAGCATTTTAGATACTTTGGCCACGATTTCATTGTAGTAGTCGTCCGTGTTTGCCTACACCACCGAATCTGATCCCAAAGCGTGTATTAAAATTTTCTGCATTATTTTTAGGGCTACGCTCAAATCGAATCCGAGCCTGGTTAATTACCAGGATTTATTTTGATGTTTTACGACCTGGTAAGCCTCAGCGATTTTTTGACCATGATTTGCATGTATGCCCTCTGCAGATCCACAATAACTAGATTTCGGTCCATTCAATGCCATTTTTTAAAAATTTTGTGCACACACCAGGCTCTTGGCAGTGTGGCTGGATATTGACTCATTAAGTTCCCGTAGTCGAAAGCCGGCTGAACTTTTTCTTTCGCTTCTTGCCACACTGTCATGAAGGGCAGTGTCGGCTACCGATGACTTTTACACTCTATCATCCATTCCCTCGCTTTCCAATCTTCGAGTTCAAAACTGACCTCCTTTTTGTGCACCCTGGCCGATTTGTACACCATCACACTGTTGCGAACTGGCGGCACTCACCCATCTTTCCATTGACACTAGACGGACCACGATGATGTATCAGGTAACGCCGTGAAATTCTTATTAATGAT
>MQRK01252479.1:0-17696 GCA_001938485.1 Girardia tigrina | reverse complement strand
CCGTTGCCATGGTAACCGTGACCGTTGCTAAGGTGATCGCGACCGTTGCCATGGTAACCCCGCGGGGTAACTGGTTACGTAACCATGGCAACCACGGTAACTAGTTACGACCCCCCCCCACGGGGGGGTCATGTGGGGAGAACATACATTTTTCCCCTACTCTCTTGCAGTCTTGTAATCGGCTGGCAGTCGGTATTGTAGGTGCGTCTCTTCGGCATCGTCGTTCGGCTGTATCCTCGGCATACTCACAGTTGCGTCCGGCAACTGAGGATTGGATTGGTTTGATGTCGGCTCTTCCTCGTTCTCTTCTTCCAAGTTTTCTTCTCTCTGGGCGTTGGATATTGGCGTTTCTTGATGATTCTTCTGAATATGAATCCTTAGGAAACCAGCGGCCTTGTATTCCCTCGGACAGTGTTGACATTGATATTTTCCTTTCTTCTGACGTGGCTAGGCTTTCTTCTCTCTCTTCTTCCGCGCTATTGGCTCTGCTCCTTCGTGATCTCTTCTGAGATGCCTGTTTAACTCCTTCACTTCCGCATATTGTTTGTGACAGGTCAAATGTATAATTTCCATAGTTTTACTCCCATCAAGTGATGGGAGGTTACGGTCATTCAAGATCATCCAAGAAGAAATGCATAAAATTCTAATGAAAGCTTAGGTGATGGAAAGTTTCATATCAAAGTTGAAATGATATGATCATTTTATCCATCGGGCAGCTGTGTTCTTTCAGACGAGGTAGCGCCAGTCTTAGTGTTTGCTCGTTCCCGCTTCTTTGGATTCTCTTCAGTCGGAATACTTTCTCGATCTTTCCATCCATCTTCAGTAAGTTTTCCTGCAGAACGTCTCTTTTAAATTCAGAGTTGTTGACTGAGTCTTTACTAACAAAATATTGTCGTCATCCGTGCTAACTTCGTCGTTGTTTCAATCAACATTTTAACTATCAACCTTTCAAATAATAATTACCCAGAAGAATACAAAACGACGAGATCCTCCCACTTAAGTCTAACTCTACTCGCATTTTCAAGAGAGATTCTCCCCCTTATCTCTGATTCACAAGTTTACCCTATTTAATTTTTTATTTCACATTTCATTTTGCAAATTTATTTTATTCAGTTTCTATTTTACATTTTATTTCGAAAATTTGTTTTTATTTCTTAAATTGAACTTATTTAAAATATTCTGTTCACTAGGAAAATCACTCCTTACAGTTTATAAAGCATTTACATAATAGAGCAGTAGTATTGAGTACATGCATAGATTAAATGAAATGTTCAGGAAATTAAAAATTAATCGGTTAAATAAGTAAATGATAACTTTAGAAAATATTAAGATAATACAATTATTCTAACTATCTCAAGTGTTTATTAGTATTTACAAGATTTACCATTAATACTTGTACCATTATAATATTAATATTTACTTCGGTGCGCCATCATGTAAAGATTAGCAGTAAGGGATATTAGCCACAATCTCGGACTCTCATTGTCGTCCATACAGTCACTTATAGGGTCATATCCCCCCCACTCAACATATTCCTTTACATGGTAAATAAATATAGAGTAATATCGAAGGCGATATTTTTCTATTGGGGAGAGATTTGTTGGGTTTTTGAAGATACACATGAACACTTTTGATAAAAATTAATGTAGAAAAATTTTAAATAATTCTTTTGGTAAAATTATTAATTTCAAATAAAATAATATTTAGTTTAACAAAACTTGGAATTAAAAATCATAAATATTTTAGTCTTTGTTTTATTTTATCAATTTTCAAGGCTGATGAAAATTATTATATAAACAGCAGCAAATCTAGTTTTAGTTTGCCCAAAAATATCTTCTGAAAATTTTCCTAACAAGAATTCTCATATCAAGTAACGTAAATTCAAAGTTTATTTTATTTTTATTTTATTAAAATATTATTTTTTCAAACCATAAGTATCCCGTATGGGAGAAAAGGGTTTGTTTTAAAATTACAATATCGTTCGTTTTGGGAGATTCACAGCTTTTACTGAAATCTGTTAACTCGCACGAAATATTGTTTGTGTTTGTGCTCTGTCATCAAGAACTGAATTATTACAATTATTTTTTTGACTTGTTAATTTTTGTTATTTGAAATAAAGTTTCATAAAAGAATTTGTATTCATTGTTTATTTATTTATGTTGGAAGTCCTTTCTGATTAATTGGAGTCAGAATAAAGATTTTCAGATTTAAGATTAGAGATTTGTGTTTAAAAAGTAAATATTTGAAATTAAAGATAATTTAATACCCAACAAAATCTATATACAAAAGATACAAATAAGACGACGCGTTTCAAGAAAAGATTTTCATCATCAGGTCAATCAATACCATGTACTAAACTCGCACATTATTTGGAAATATTCAATCAGTTTTATACATGCATATCATGAAATATTTCCTGTATCGATTTCTGAAAGAGCGACGCATAATTTGTCGCACCGATTTCCACTCATCGGACGAATTCGATAATCAAAAAGAAAAATGTATTTCTAACAACAACGAAGATGACGACGAATCGCCGTTATGGAAATCGAATTCAAATTTATCGATTTTGAAAACAAATAATCTCTTCAATAAACAGTGTTTGTATTATTACTCATTTGATTTGAATTTTCTTTCGTTTGAAATTTAGTGAAAAATATTGTTAATTACTTTAAATAATTTTTATATTATTTTATCTTCTAAAGACAATTTTCATCTATGAGAAAATTGTTTCAGAATTAAAAAAAAATCAAGTTTTTGGTTAATGTTCGGAAATCGATTGAAAATTTATTATAGCATGATTTGTTTTAATTGATGATTTTTTGAAAATTTGGCGCAAGAATTTTTTGTGACGCTTGTTTGATAAAAATAAATCATTATCAGTCGACAATTCAAATTTTTTATTACCTTAGATAATAATTTATTCATCATTGGTTTAAAAATACCCATTGAACACTTATTCCAAATTTGATTTGAGAAAAAAAACGAATTCGTTTTCTTATTCGATTTACAATTTATCCGGTGTGATTTTTTATCATTAATTTTCATTTGTAATGGTAACCAAAGTCGACTTGAAAGTTGTTGTTTTGGGCAAAGAATGCGTCGGAAAAACTGCATTAGTCGATCGATTTTTGAACGGGAATTTCCAGGCGAATAACGCCTATCAACCAACGATCGGGGCGGCCTATGGCGCGCGCCAGTTGAAGAACAGCGATAATATTCCGATTATAATGAGCGTTTGGGACACGACAGGGAACGAGTGATATCAGTCAATGACACGAATGTATTATCGCGGCGCTAAAGCGGTGATTTTGTGTTTCGACTTAACAGAATCGATCAGTTTCAATAAAATCAATTATTGGTATCGTGAACTGAGAGACGCCGAGCCGCGAATTCTCCACGTCAAAGAAATCAAAAAGTCTCACAACTCTGAACTAAAGAAATGTTGTGACAACGTATTGGCGCAATTGAAAGAGAAAATTACCGTCGATCAAATCCGATGTTGACACTCTCATGAACGATCCGCGCTTCTTTCGGCCATTCGAAATGGCTTTCTCGTGCAAGTCTCAGAGCATTATCGTGATCGCACTCGACTGTCTCCAAAAACTGATCGCGTACGGTCACATCTCGAACTCGGCGCTCTATCGCGACTCATCCAATGAAAGACTCATCGATAAGATCATCGTGTTCATCTGTGACGCCTTTCAGGGCGGCCATTCCGGGGACGCCGTGCAGCTGCAGATCATCAAGGCCATTCTCACGATCGTCATCAACCCGAGTCTCGAGGTGCACGTCAACAATCTGATCGCCATGGTGCGCATTTGCTACAGCATCTTCATCGCGTTCAAAGACACCGTCAACCAGACGACCGCCAAGGCCACTCTGACGAAAATGCTCAACTCGATCTTCAATAAAATGGAAATTGAAACCATCAAAACGACAACAGGACTTGATTTCACCCAATCGTCCGATGATAATGGGGTTATAAAATGTAAGATGCAAATTTTAAATGTGATCCCCCGACCGGATGCTCGCTCTCCGTTGCCGGCGCGCCGCGGTCACACAATCGCTGCGCCCACTCTTGCACCACCAGGTTAATATATCCCTAGTTCTGATTTGAGACGTCTATGAGCAGCTTCCGCATAATTAATAGTACTTTTCTTGTTTGATAAAGTTTGCTCGTAAACTGTTCACAGATCTGTTGTGAAAAATGTGGGTTATGCCTTCCTTCAGAGTAAACGGCATATACCTATTTCTTCAAACCATTTGACTACTTGGATTAAATCTGCATCAATAGATTCTATTAATACTCCCACAGTTGCATCTAAATCAAGTATAGAAACAAAAGCTAATTATCCAATCATTCTTACGGAAAGATCAAAATCAGGATTTTTATTATATTTTTGTAATAAACCTTTGATTGAAATCTTTCTTTTAACATTTGTTGCTAAGTAAAAAAAAATTGATACGAATTTCTGGGAAATGATAATGCAAACGAATTTATTACTGCAATCTCAAAATAAAAAAACACGCAGACGTTCGTTTCAAAGTTGGCTAGATTTACTTATCCTTCAAAGCATCCTGGTGTAAGTTACTTACTGTTTACTCGGCAGCAAAGCGTATAGAATTTAAAATACAAAACCTTGTTGATCAATCAATAATACAATAATAAAGTTTGAGCAAATAAAATGGGAAACATTCTGAGGGTTCCCTCATTAAATAACTTATGAATCAAATGAATCTAATGTTGAATTGATTCCTTTTCTAAGACCGAAATTCTGTTTTCGTCTCAAAACTCAGAATCAGCTATAAGAAACTTCTCAGTATTTCTGTCATTATCATAGTTTTGATATATTGGGGCACAATAATTTCAGCAAGATGTTGTGACTGCAAAGTAAACAGTACAACTTCGTTTCTCGAAAGCTGCATTTTCCATTGCATTTTCGCACATGTTACAGCCAAACTTTGATACAGCAACATAACAGGTTTTTCAGCAGTTTCCTTTACTCTAAGCCTCATACGTGTTTTTATTCTTGCAACATCAGTACTTGAGAAATCACTTCCAAAATCATGTTCATTCATTAGTAATAAGAATCCATTATCATATGTTCGGCTATGTAAACACGCTTTATATGGTGGTTTTTATCGTCTTATTGGCGCTAAATTTATCGAAAACATATAAAAAACATCATGATGATATTTTACGCGATTTCGGTTTGATCTCACAGCTGCATGATTCATAACAATTTATAGATTTTTAAAAAGCAATTTATAGAAACTTTGAATAAATCTACATTTTTTTACTTTAAAACATTGTATTACGACAGTCAAATGAACTGTTCCCTCGTCTAGGAGTGAGAAAACACTCATTAATTTAACCTCTCATAATACTTATGCTGATGACCTAATCAACCTTGTTTCATACATTGCTGATACCGACGCACATAAACCCAACAACATCAAACCTTCCTAATCAGATTTCATGATACTCAATAAACTTCAATTTCGCTTCTGTCTCGTAAATTTTTGCTTACTTTCGTAGAATATTTCTTCTTTACTGTCGGAACCAAAACAAAGGAGAGAAGCATTAAGGACTGCCCTACATTTTTTTAGGTTTTGCACCGAATTATGCTCTGATCACAGTACCTGGCTCTCGTCTTAAAAATCAAATAGAACGGCCAGCTGGATTCTTGGTTTCGACCGGAAGCGGGTTTCAAAAGGACTGGGTGCAAATTGCCGAATTTATGGTCCTAAGGGCTGTTCTCGCTTCGACAGGTTCTTCTGAGCTGTCCGATAAATTTACTTCATTTATAACTGATTCTTATATTCAATAAGCAGTGTCTCGAACACGCTACTCTCCAGTCGATCCGCCATTACGACTGAGACCAAATCCTTCCATAAATCTCTCTCAAATCGCTGCTGGAGTCGAAATCCGATTTTATCCTGCGATATCGGCGAGAAATGATCGTCAAGCGCGATTATCCGTTGACCTGGTGTATCTCTGAGAACTGTTTATGTTTTATGTGTGATTTTCCGTGGATTGTGAGAATCGATTGCGATTCTCCCGTCGAATTTTTTCATGTCAGATTACCAGAGCGAATGTCTCGACAGACTCAACGTCAACGATTCCGACACGTTCGCGTTCTATTTGAGATAGATCGCGATTGAATTTGTGATTTATTTGAAACGGTCTTTTTTTTCTTTCTAATAAATTGTTTTAAAATTTGTTTCGCTTCTCAATGTGTATATTATTTTTGTTAATTGTTTATATGGAAAACATTTGACCATTTTGAAGCACCTGTAGTTTTTTCTGTAAATTTATTGTGTTTTTTATTCAAGTTTTTACATGGATTTTTAAATGTATAAAATATTGCGGCTAGATTTCTAAATAAAAAATAAGAAACGATGCCAGAAACAATAAAGAAACTCATCGTGATGTGGGAAATGAGTGTAAAGTTGTACGATTTTTTGAAAAGTTTATTAGTTACCCTAAGACTTGAGTATAGATCAGATGTTAGGGGAAATGCCCCTTGAGCTATGGTTAAAGAAGCCCTTTGGCAATTATTGAATGAAATTACCGAAAAGATTAGCAAAGAGAGCAGTGTCGTATTTTGAAACTTAATAGCAGAGGTAAAAATAAACAAAACCGATAAAAGTAAAGATAAATAACATGTTAATGATTAAGTTTCATGTTTTCATCTAAATGTAAACATTTTCATGTGTTTCATAGAGAAAATGATTCAAGATTCCATTCGAGTAGGTGGTCGAGTTCATAGTTTTTAGTATAGTAATATATGTATAATTACGAATCTTAGAATATTTCATTACAGAATGTCTTTTATATAAAAAGTATTTGAGCATAATGAGTAACAATAACAACAAACAAATCTTGTATTTAAATAACTTTCTGATTTTACATTCAATGATGTTATATTTGATTATAATTCCCATCACAGTACTCATTAATAAATAGTAAGAAGAAACAAAAAACAAAAGCGGTTTAAAGATCATCCAAAAATTACAATGACAGTTAGAGTAACCATTGAAAAGTTATTCAAAAGATTGATGTTAGGTTGGGACAAATTTGACGAACTCGTATTTGAATCAAACTTAAGATTGGCAATTTCAAAATTTTATTTCAATACGAATTTCTGTTTTTTCCATTCTTATTATTAACTTGCTTTACACAAATATATAAATATATCGAGTAGATATATCGGGTTTGCCAAAAAGTCATTGCGTTTTTGAGTACGTCCTAATAAAAAATTTGAAAATATAAAACGATTTGAATTCAATTATATATTCTGAAACCTTAACTTTCAGACTATGTTTATACAAAATATTAATTGATTTTGTTTTAATTTATTACTTTACCGTCAATTCGAAATGGAAAATCACAATGAGCATATTCGTCATGTTTTGTTGCATTATTTTCGCAAAGGCAAAACCGCTGTGCAAGCTCATAAGAAAATATGTTTTGTATATGGTAGTGACTCCTTACAACTTCGACAGTGTCAATACTGGTTTTCTAAATTTCGTTCTGAAAAATTTCATCTGAAAGATGCACCACGCTCCGGTCGACCAGTTGAAGTTGATGGCGACAAAATAACAGCACTGATCAAATCTAATCTACATATGACGACAAGAGAAGTTGCAGAAACTTTGAAAATATCAAAATCAAGTGTTGAAAGTCATATAAAGAAACTTGGATTTGTCAGTAAAGTCGATATGTGGTTACCACATGAACTGAAAGAAATTCATTTGGTGAAACGTATAGACATTTGCGATTCCCTTTTGAAGCGAGAACAAAGTGAATCATTTTTGAAACGCTTAATTACGGGTGACGAAAAATGGATTGTTTATAACAATGTGGAACGCCGACGGTCATGGACAAAACGTGGTGAGCATGCCAATACGATCTCAAAAGCAGAAATTCACCAAAAGAAGGTTATGCTTTCCGTCTGGTGGGATTTTAAAGAAATTGTGTTTTTTGAACTCCTTCCGTGGAATGAAACCATCAATTCAGACAGATATTGTGGTCAGCTGGAGAAATTAACTCATTCAATTCAACAGGAACGTCCTGAATTGGCAAATCTAAAAGGAGTTGTAATTCAGCATGATAACGCAAGACCGCATACAAGTTTGACCACTCGCCAGAAACTCTTATCACTGGGTTGGAAGGTTTTGCTGCGCCCACCGTATTCTCCATACTTGGCTCCATCGGAATTTCACTTATTTAGACTACTGTAGAATTCCTTAAACAGAAAAACATTCGCCAGTGATGATGACATCAAATCGTTCCTAGACGGCTTTTTTGCTGACCAATTTTTATTTATATTAACATTTTTTTTGGGTTTATATAATTATTTAATTTTGTTTTTTAAATTTTAATACTTAAATTATTTAATTTTTTAAAAAATTTCGAATTAAAAAATATTAAATTATTAGACGAAATGAAAATTTTAACTAACGCCTTATACTAATAATATAAATAATATAAAATTTAATTTGAAACAGCAAAAAAATCAGATAATTTGTAACATTTTGTTTGACAACAACGAACATTTATTTTAAAATTAATATCTGTGTAAAATACATTAAGTTTCTTTAAACCATTCATCATTTAAAAGATGGTGATAATTTATTCTTTCTTCTGGAGACTTTTTAATACATTTTTCTATAAATGATGTTGCTAAATCTGAACATTTTTTGAATTTTGGTTTAATTATGAGATCATAATTTCTTGTGTCAAATGGATACTGATCTTCGATACAAGTGAATAATAGACATCCGACATTAAAGACCTGACTTGGTTTAATATGGTAAGGTGCGTTCACGCATGCTTCAGGACTAACGTATCCATCGGTGCCTACATTTACTGTTGACTGATAGATCATATCGGACATTGGTTCACTCTCATACATATCTTCTAAATCTATAAATTTCACTTCTAAACTCGTCTCATTCACCATTATATTCTCCAGCTTTATATCAAGATGATAGTAATTCAATTCCGATAAATCGTACATCATCCTTATAATATTTCCCATAATCGTTTTCGAATGCTCATCCTCAAAGTCATATTTTTTTACATAATAAAATAAATCTATCCATTCATCATCATTGAGAAATTCCATTAAGACGGTTGACCAATTTTCACCTTCAAAATAATTAAGAAATTTAGGAACGTAATCTGTTTTAGATAAACTTTTTAGGAAATATAATTCTTTTGGAACATAATCATTCAGATGGGGACTGATTATGAAGGTTTGATGAGAGTGAGATTGTTTGAAGCATTTGAGGACCACTTCTTTATCAAATCTGTCGTTGGCTTTCAAGACCACACTTTTGTCGGAAGAATTCAGCACGGTGATGTTTGAATAATCTTCAATATCGAAGCCGTCAATGTCGGAGAGTGTAACTTCAAATTCATCAGAATGAATACCTCCATTGTCTTCTTTGTCATCAGAGGGTGGGTTGCCAATATTCATGTTTTGATCGTTATTTGTTTTGTCGGAACCTTTTCTGATGTAAGAACATTCTTTTTCTATGTTTTTATAATTACTATTATTATTATTGTTTTCACTAAAAATATCAAGTAAAGATCTTTTTTTAGTTTCCATGATAATAATAATTTAATTTTCAAATAAATAAAGCTGGTAAATGAAAATAATTAATAAAATAACAAATTTTCTTTCAATTTTTATTGGATTACAAATATTTTTTTTAAAATATAAATAATATATTTATGAACTTTATTTAATATTTGAATTATACAATTTTGTTATTTCATAAATAAATTGTAAAAAAAATACTTATCAATTACCAAATACAATTTAAGATTTGTTAAATTGTAAATATTTTAAAATATTCACGTTATTCAGAACAATAATTTGATTTTCAATACTTTTATTATTATCACAATTCGAATTGTCTCCTTCACAACTCTAAATAAAACTTTCGTCAGTTTAAATCGAACGGAATTTATAAATGAATCTTTTTAAAATAATTATTCGAACAGATTGCATTTTTCCATTCTTTTTATTAGCTTACTTTTTAATTGAAAGTTTCTATATATATAAATGTATGGAATTTAGAAACCTGTTTTTGACGGCTTTTTACTCAATCGGTTTTCTTCAAACTTTATACACTTACTCATTCTCGATGACAATAATTGATTATATAAAAATTTGATGGGAAAAAAGGAAAATACGGAGTTCCAGAACAATATTAATTGAAGAAGATCTACTTATAAATTATTAGTAGTTTATATTAATTCTTATTGTGTTTTAATTATTTTTTAATTAAAACTTTGTTGGCAAAGTAGAGTTCTGTCGGCATAAAGAATGGATATAAAAAAATTTTAATTTCTTGATTTACTAGTTGGTAATTATTAAGAAAATGAATTTAATGATTTTTTTTAAATTTTCAATTGTTTGAATAAATAATTTCAAAATAAAATGTACTTAAAAATTATTTCAATGATGTTATTTTACAACACTTTTTATTTAATCGGTTTTAGAAATTTACTTTAAAATTTTTTTTCATTAAAAATAATAATTTTATTTTAACAATTTATATTTTATGTGGTAATTTAAAATGTACATAGGGCTCCAACTAAAAAAATTGCCCATCATGAACTTTTGAAATACAAATTTTACATCTGGTAAAAATTAATTTAATGAAAACTCAATGGGGTAGAGTCAATTACTTTGTCTAAATTTCTAGCAAATAAATTTCGATAAACAAAATAATGTGCATTGTATTAAAATTAAAATATTTTGAAATTTATTAATTTAAGTGTACATAAATTTTATATAAAATATACAGATATTTTGATATACTTTACCAAAAAAAATTGATTTTTCTAATAAAAATAAAATATTTTATATAAAAATCCAAATAATTAATTGAAATTCCATATGTCAAATAAAAAAGTAAATAATTAGTACTCCCTCCGTCCGGATATATGGTATACATTTTTATACCAAAATGTGTACTAAAATGTATACCATATATCCGGACGGAGGGAGTATTATTTTTGATATTTTTATATTCCTGAGAAAAATATTAAATTTAATAATTAATTACGTTAAAGTATTAGAAAGTTAGAAAGTAATGACAATTTATTATGAAAATCAAAAAAGGCCTTTTAAAAAATCTAAATTTTATTATCGTAATATATTTTGGTGGATTTTCAACAAAAATTGTGCTGTCTTATATATCAAATTTGTGATTTTGTAATCACCTGCATATTAACTAATTAAATATTTTCAATGAATCGGAGGAGAGACTTGTTAGTTTTTCATGGCAGTATTGATTTAAATTATTAGATTTGTAAAATATAGAAAAATATTTGACAAAAATTAAATAAAAAAAGAAAATAATCAAAATATAATTAATCCAATAAAATTAATTAAACTATTATAAAATATAAGATAAAATATATTTTTTCATTTTTTTGAATATTTACAATTTTAAAATTATTTTAATTAAAAGTTAGAAAACACAAAAATTAACAATAAATTATGTAGGGTAAATAAAATGTCGTTTGTTTAGATAGTCAAAAGTCGGTATCAGAGTGATTTTTGAAAATAAAATTTGCAAGTCTCATTTTATTTCTTCTTGATTCTCACAAGCTATCACGGTAAAGAGGACCTTGGAGATAATTCCGCAATTCGACGGACGAGAAAATGTCTCGGTATAGCTTGAGAGGTTTCGTGAATGCACGGAAAATCTGACAATTTTTCCGCTTGCGCTTTCGGGCGAGGCAGTAATCGTTTTTCTGGCATTTAAAGAAACGACAAGTCAGTATTTCAAGAAGAGCGCAACGGCGCTCATAGAAGCTTTCCCTTCAAGTTGTCATTTTGCGAGTTTTGCTTTCTTGATTTTGATTTTTTTGGAAGACCTGGAACGGTTAGCGGCTGTAATTTGTGGTGGTGCAGAAGGCGGTGAGGTTTTTGTGATCCAAGCTGGCATAAACGGGCTGTCGAAAGCGACTATCTAATTAGCCGAGGTGCTCGGAAGGGCACAAGATTGAACTGATCAGTCAACTCGGGGGAGTATAGGTGCCAAGCTGAGGCGACGTCCAAAGTTTCGGACACACCGAGCATTGAGCAGCAGTTGGATGGCTAAGAAACCGGGGAATGTATGGATCGAGTATGCAGATTTTTCGGTTGAGTTCGATGGCCGCTCGTAGACCGCGGCATATAGATGGAAGAACGACGCCGCACCGGAACAAATGACCAAGGGAACCTGCACATGGGTCTGCAAAGCAGTACTAAGAAGAAGTGGACCGAGAACTATCTAATTTGATGAAAAACGGGTGGCACATCCCTTTAAAGCCAATATTACCGCTTATGGTGGTAGTGCATGCGGTTAAAAGAAATGTGCGACCGGTTCTGGATTAGCGAGTGGTGAATGAATTTGTATCAAGTAACACAGCTGAGAGCGTGGTCTGTGTGGAGAAACTGCACAATTGGGGAAAAATCTGGAGATAAATGATTTACGACAGGAGTACTTCCTATTATTAGGTGATAAAACACGTGTGGTAGGAGTGGTGATTGACAGTATTGGGGTTTGGACTGAACGTGGCACCAAAAATCATGAGGCGTATCGTGAACCACTTTTGGAATCTGATGAGATGGTAGCAAAGGTCACAGACTCTTACTATGACGACTTCATATTCTACACTGAGGTGTCGACAGAGCACGTATTAGAAGTCTTCAACAGTTTCGGGCTCGAAACAAAACCGCCTATGAATATAAACGAATGGTTTTGCGATCTGAGAAACTAACGTTGAGTTGTGATGGTACCGGGATGGCAAAATTCCGAAGTGTCCTGGCCGATTGACGCGACAGAATCTGTTATCGTGGGTCGGACAGCTAGTGGGCCATTTTACAGTCGGCGGTTGGTGAGGCTAGTGTACAGCTTCCTTAAGAGGATAGCCAGTGGTGGCGGATGGGATGACGAGGTGAGACCGCGTGCAGTTAACATCGCGAAAAAGTTGGAAAAACGTCTGGAGAGCAAAGACCCAGTTACCGGCCGATGGGAGTTTCCCTACTGCAAACAAGGAAGAGTGTGGTGCGACGCCAGCTCTATTGCAATCGATATTTCTGTAGAGATAGATGTCGTAGTGGTCGACGGAATCATCATGATTGTGAAAAGATAACGATGTAGCTAACAAAATCTTGGCGGAACTCGAAGCGGCGAATGAAGCAATAAAAACAGCAGTATCATGGGGATTGAACGATTTCGAAATAATGACCGAACAACACCATGAGGGGTGATAAACCGATCAAAGCTAGTGAAATGAGTGAGCTGTTGGTCAAACGACGGATTAGTACTATTAAAACGAATATTGAAGAGAAAAGGCTACAGGTAAGGTGTAAGTTCGGTAGAAAACAGAGCAGACCGCATTACTCGCGTTCGTAGCGACTGATTAATATTAAAAAGAGCCGATAGAGCGTAAGTAGTAGCGATCGAAGGGGCAAGAGTCGGCAGACAGTCTAGAGAAGCTCCACCAAATTCATTATTTCGGAGGGAGACGGATGAAGTTTCTGGCGAGGAAATTGTAGTGTTCGGAACGAGGATCAGAAGCCAAATTCAAGCAATGGTGAAAGAATGTCCTTAGTGCGCATCGATCGATCCCGCCACAGTAAAATGGGAGAAAGGCGACCTGGTTGTCAAAGGAACGTGAAAACGACTTTCCGTGAATGCGACGCACACCACCGATGGTACCCATTTTCTTGATCTCATCAACACTTGGATACTGAATTGCTTCAATGGCGTTCACTTCCACTTTCCTGTTTATCAATTGTTTTGGAACCCTGGTCAAACAATCTGCCATATTCAATTGAGATTTCACCAATTCCAGTTCCACCTCAAGTTTTTCTTGATCTTTCAACTCTCTCATAATATTGAGTCTTCGGTGTACCAAATTTTCAGATAATGTGCGGTTTCTTTGGTTGTGTGCATTCATGAATACTGCCATGAGCCATCCATACACTGTTGCTGAGTCCGTCATGAGCTTGAACTTATGAAAACACCAGGTTATTTCTCCGCATTTAAAGCATTTAACTCTACACGTCTTCTGTGTGTGTCCAAGTCGATTAAAACCAATACATCGAAATTTATTGTTGGTCGCCGCAATCACTTCTTGATGATGTTGATGAGGCGATATCTTTTTCGCCAAGTTCACCACACTCTTGAACTTGAATTTGACGTCCAATCTTGGTTGCACCTCTCTTTTTATTTGATCCGGTAAACTGCGAATAAATATCATTGCACAAAACGCATCGATCGGATCTGGTCCCCAACAACGGTCCGTATCATTGATCTCAGCTGCCGACACGTTCAATCTGTCACTCGACAAAATCCTTTTTTGACAAGCAACAGCTATGTGTCAAATTTTCCCAGACCAAACACTCGGCGCAACTCACTTTTGATTTCCTTAGCATTTCTCTGTTGATCCAGCAATAAGCCCTTCCTCGCGTCGTATGTCCATCCAACAGCATGACCAAACATGATACTTTTTTTCCATTAGCTCGTCTACCACGATGGCAAACTAGAATTTGTCGATCCAACGTTCAACGTCCTTTCACCATCAAATTTCTTGAAATACTGATATCTTTCATAGCCGCGAAAGCTTGTAAAATAAGATGATTTTTTCGATTTACAAAAAATTATATTATTCAAAAAAAATTAGAATTGTCCATTAAATAACAATAGCATGTCTGGTTAAATTGATGAAATGACACATGAAATCACCGTAATTTGAACTCTAGTGATGTCATGAGATTTGACATCATTGAAAAAATTATAATGGTGGTGAGATTTTGTATTTGGTGCCTTGTAACTTGCGAATCGCGGGATTGCATTGGTTTGATATGAAATTTGTTGGAAGGTGAAATGTGTATATATTCGTGTGAGTTCTTGGGTCGGTGTCACCTTCACTTTGATGGTATTTTTAACACAAAAATTACTTATTCGTTTTGTACGTAACATGGATCAAATTTTAAATGTTTGATTTATTGAAAGAAGTTTTTTATGTTGGTTTATCGATTTTAATGTTTAAGAAAAATAAGTCCAATTCAAATTTTAATGAAATTAATTTCCGAAAATAAAAATGATTTCATGTAAATTATGAACAATGTAAGTTTTTGATATTTTTGCTCGATTTTTATTCTTTTCCGATGGAAAATGTATAAATATTTTGTATATAGTCGTTATTATGATTATTTGTCAATTTCTTAAATAGAAAAGTTAAACCTCCAACGACAGTTTAGTATTTTTAACTAGTTTTTGGAAATCTGTATAAAGACATGATTTATCTCGATGTTATTTTAGAACTTGTATTAAAATAGTCGATTTTAAATATTGGAAAATTATTTTTTGTTTATTCGCATTTTTTTAGTATTCCAGCGATGTGTGCCAAAGAATCCAGGGAGTCGAAACTACATTTTATAACCCTGTTGTTTTGAAAAGGAGTTGAAAAGAAACCAACGTGCTTAACCTGGCGTTGGGGCCTTCGAACGACAACTTTTGTAGACGTGACTGGAGGAACATGGACAGAAGGATAGATCACTATCGGTGGGTCAACATTGCGCCTTACGTGTATTATTGGATTATCAATTTGTTTGTTTTGTTATAAAAGGTAACTAATTTAATATGATTACACGCATTCATATTGGGTGCCAAGCAAAATACAAATTTGTATTTTGAATTTATGAGACTCCATTAGTTTTTTTGTCGATAAAGATGACTTCGAAATTTGTTTGGTTTAAAACACTAAATTGGTGTCAAAATTTACCAGATGAATTATATCAAGAAAAAGTTACGAAAGAAAATAAATCTCTTTCTATTGTTGTTTAGCACTTAATTAATAACATGGATTATTCAAGGGAAAATCTTGTGATGTCAAACAGAAAATCCATATTCGTGTACGAGCTAAATCCGGAATCCACCGAGGTCGCTCCTTTCTGCGATCAGATCGAGTGTCCACCACAGATATCGAAAACTCATAAAAAAGCTTCTATGTATTTGACAAACCGGAAGCGCCGATTAGGATTTCCCGAGGCACTATCAAGCCAGCGGCCGAATTGAGAAAGAGGGATGAGAAACTGATTCATGTAGATATTAATAATAATTTTATGGTATGTTTTTGTTCTTTTTTATTTTGCTTGGCACCCAATATGAATGCGTGTAATCATATTAAATTAGTTACCTTTTATAACAAAACAAACAAATTGATAGTCCATATAATACAAGTAAGGCGCAATGTTGACCCACCGATAGTGATCTATTCTTCTATCCATGTTCCTCCAGTCACGTCTACAAAAGTTGTCGTTCGAAGGCCCCAACGCCAGGTTAAGCACGTGGGTTTCTTTTCAATTCCTTTTCAAAACAACAGGGTTATAAAATGTAGTTTCGACTCCCTGGATTCTTTGGCACCATCGCTGAAATACTAAAAAAAATGCTTTTACCTAAAGACCTTCTTCTCCCCTGTACCATAATGGCAAGCTTCTCAACACATCATCAAATTGCTTAAATGAGAACATCCCAACACTTTCTCATTTTTTAGTAGGCTTTCCTTTGTTATGCGGCAAGGATTCTGATGACGAAGAAGAAGAAATTTACAAACTCGAGCTACCGTGTGCGTACTCTCAAGACGGAAATCAAAGCCCAACCACGTGGTTCCTTGTTGTCGAGTCGTCTTTCGTGGCTAGAAAGTTAAGAACGTCTTGCCAGAAATTCAACTTCATTCTCCCATTAATCCCAACGGGTTTAGTATTCAAATTGACAAATACTATCAAGGACATCGCAGATCCACTACACGCGACCCCATATGAGACGCGAAAATCAGCTTTGTCCAAAGAGTTACAGCCAGAGAAAGCTGTACTTTTCAACCAATACTTCAAGAAACAAAGCTTACGAGATCTGCTTCCAACCTAGTTTCTAGTGCATCGGAGAGTTGAATGCACTGCAGCCACACTTATTTAAAAAACGAATCACTCCTTCGTAGTTTCTTTCTTTCGTCCTTACCCAGTACAACACAGCAAATCCTGACAGTTTTACTGGATATCAAGCTAAAAGATTTGGCCATAGCAGCAGATAAGATGGCCGAAATAAATAAGTTCGCTGGCGGCCAGACTGCGTCAACAGGAGTTTGGTCGGTAACACCAAGCATTCAACTCAATTCACTCGAAGCCACTTTACAGGAAACCCTGTCCTGTTTCATCACAACCTGTGTCAACTAAATGATCGAGTAATGAGTTTAGAGACTGTAAGATTTGTAAGTATAATTTATAAGATATTTTAATTCTCAACATTTAAATAATTATTGATATTATTAAATATATATATCTATATCCATATCCATATTTATAAGAAACGGTTAAAAATAGAAATACTAAAATATCCTCAAATAAATTCAGTTACTTAAATAAACAGAAATTTTGTGGGTAATTCAAAAAGTTGTCGATAAATAAATTATTTGGATCCAAGCTTATCTCTTTTGTTATTTGAATGTCTGAAGAAACAGGAGACATTTATGCGACCAATGTCGTTCCTAACATAGCGACCACGACCTCGGAAATACTCCTGACCAGAGCAATTCCAGAGCGGTATACAAAAGGCGAAGATGTGGAATTATTCATCACCAAATGCAAGCGATTCTTCGAGCTGACGAACACCAG
>MQRK01252477.1:0-11319 GCA_001938485.1 Girardia tigrina | reverse complement strand
TACTTTTTGCATTGTGCACAATCCGTTTTCTGAAATCCGCATTTCATACTTGTACACCTAATAAAATAAAGTATCATAGAACAACGATTTCTTGCAAGTATAGTGATATTGTAAAACAATCCATATGGTAAACTAAACTTAATGGAAATAAATTTATAAAATTTAAGATAAAGAAGTAAAAGTAAGAGGCAATTAATAAAACCTGATAATAAATTCCTAGATTAAAATTGTCCCCATCGGATGATGCTGTGGACTCGCTGTAATACAGATTCTTTTATTATTTATATTACATTATTGAATTTATATTATTTATTTCTAAACGGCAGCAAATTCGTCAAAACTCACAAAAGAGAAGCAGAAAGTGTCGTTCTTTCCCTTAAATGGATCAATATTAGAAATCTTTCGTTTTTACCGTGCAGTATTTATCAGTCAAACGTCAAGAAATTTTTTATAATAAATTATCATTTTTTACTAAGTAATTACTTTCAGGAAACATTGCGAGGAGACATTCTACAAACTCCCATCGGAGCGTCCTTTTATCAATGTTAAAAGTTGCGGAAATAGATAATACAAAATTATCATAAATGTACAATATATGTATGTGTATATAACTTCAGTATATCCATTAAAACCATTTGATATCAAGTAAAGTAGTATAATTTATAAAATTAATAAAATATTAAATAAAATAAATACATATCAGAAATGAACTTAATTCAATTTTAAATTACAAAGAATTTAAAAATAGAATAAATATTTGTTTCAATTATTGGAAATTTTTTATTACTTTTTAGTTTTATCATTATGAAAACTATAAATAATATTTTAATAACATTTGTAGCGGGAAATAAGGGGGAGCTTCTCCAAACGCTAGACGAGAGATCAACCGATTGCCGCCGATAGCGTTCCCGAACACTATACCCTCGCTGTTTACAACCTCATCTCACCTATCGTCCAATTTATCGATATTTTTCAATCAAAGCATTTCTCGGTCTAGTATTGAAGAAGTCTTTGAGCCAATTTGTAAGGTAATCTTTCTTGTTGTTGCTAGCGCTCATTATAAGGTTCGATAGAGATCGGGAAAGATGATAATATGTTGGTGTAAGGTCCGAATAATACGGCGGATGCTAAAGAACTTCAGATTCGAGCCCTTGGAGTGTGGTCTTCATGACTTATGTGTATAACAGGGCTATGTAAAGCTCCTTGTAGACAATGGCATTTCTTTTGAGAATTTCAAAGTATACCAAGCTCTCCCTGTCTCACCAAACGCATTTCAAGGTCTTCTTTGGATTCAGGTTTGACTCTCGGCTTTGGTACATGTCCTGAAGTCAGTTACCCCGTTTGTGATATAATTATGTTTATTTTCATAATTATGTATATGAAAAATTTCCGTGACGATTTTGTATACAAATAGCTGTTTATGATCGCTTGTTATTCTGTGGCTATCGTGATGTTAAGAACCATGTTAGAGGTATTTTTCTTGTTTTTGTTAAGCTCATGATTCCCTCAAGATCCAAATTCTATTAAATGCTATAACTGCAGGTATTTTTCTGCAAATCCACGACTTGTTTATAGATCATTCTCCTTCAAAAGTGCTTTGAGATGTTCTTCATCAAAGGTTTTCCACTCCTGGGCTCATCGACATTTTTGAACTTCGCGAATCATTTGCATTTTGTAGACTTCCGACTTGTACTTTCTCCATCTAGATTGCGAACGTTTGCGGCTGTTTAAACAGATTCTTTTTCAATTTAAAAGTCCAAAAAGTAATGAAAAATTAAATTAGTCAAAGAGACGATTAGCACAGTTTTGTAGACTATAAAGAGTTCTTTCAAATGAATACTAAAAACCTTAAAAATTCATATTTATTAATTTTTTTATATAGGTGTTAGAAGTGTCATTACAGGAATATACTTAGGCTGCCCCAAGTCCTCAGGTGGCCTTTAAATTCAGACTGTCATAAATACTGTGTTAAAATTTCAAAGCATAAAATTAAAAAAAAAGTAAAATTTTGTTTTATTAAAGTATTGAAATTTTAAAAGTGCAGCGAATTCAAATCAAACGATTTTTAACAATGGAACCAAATAAATGTTGCCAACGTATTTTGTTCTAACTCAAAGTAAAAGAGGATTCTCTGCTTCAGAAATTCTTCAGCAACTTCAGCAGGCATGGAAGACGCAAATCACCCAGCACTGAAAACTATTTAACAATGGTTGACTGATTTAAAAAAAAGCAAACATCCTTCGACGATTCATCAAGAAATGGCAGGCCGTCATTAATAGACGATGAAAAGATTAAAGCAGTCAAAGAAGTGATTGATGAAGCTCCAAATGCGTCTTTGCGTTATATTGAAAAATAACTTTCATTAGGCAAAAATACAGTCCACAAAATTTTGCGTGAAAAACTTCATTACAAAAAAGTTTGCTCTTTTTGGGTCCCTCACGAACTTTCTGCTGCTAATAAACAACAACGCATTAACACTGCAAAGCATATACGCCATGTAATTTCACAGATGGGTGATGAAGCATATTCCAACATAGCGATCGAGGATGAGACATGGGTCTTTTTCCAAGGTAGAGGAAAGAAAGAAGATCACAAAGTTTGGATTCCTTCTAATGCTGTTCCACCAAAAAAAAATAAAAAAAAATAAAAAAAATAAAGCTATCACCAATGACTGATAAAAAATCTCTTGTTTTCGTAACCTTTACCTGCAACAAACGTTTTAATGTAAAAGCACTGCCATATGGTACCAAGATTGATTCCGATGCGTATGTGAACTTTGTTCATGACACCGGTGAAAAATGGTGGAAACTTAGATCTAACAGCATCAAGCTAAAGGAACTTAAGTGGTGACATGATAATGCAAGACCTCATTCTAGCAAAGAAACAACTCTTTTTTTGAAAGAAGAAAAATTGAAAATATTTGTCAATCGCCCTATAGTCCAGATTTTAATCTGTGTGACAGATTCTTGTTTTCGAAAATGAAGAAAAGGTTTAAAAATCATTTTTTCAAATCACATGAAGAAATTAAAGAAGCTTGTAAATTCTTTTTTAATTCTTTATCAACAGAAACATTAAAAAATCAACAAGATAAACTTTTTAACCATTGTCAGTTGGTTATTGACAACAATGGTGAATATGTTGTTGCTTAAGAAATTTTTAAAATATTTTGTTAAATACATTTTTAAATGCGCTGCATCTAATTGTTTTTGTTGGTTAATATTATTATTTTTTTGGTAAGTTTCAACTTTTATGCTTTGAAATTTTAACACATTATTTATGACAGTCTGAATAATATTCAGTCCAAATTTGGTTAAATTTGGTAAAATATTTGTGTGTTTTTAAAGGCCACCTGAGGACTTTTGGGACCGCCTAAGTTTTTGTTCTGTAAAAAATCTTTTCGGTGTTTTTATAGTACTCTTTAAGTAGTTTTTATCCTAAATTTTCAGTAAATTTTGTAACAACTTTCAAAAATAGCCTTGACCATTTCAAGAAAACGTATGTCTGATTTTACATTAAAGTTTATTACAAATAACGATTAAAGAAGACTCACCGTATCTTAATAATGGATTAGCTAATTTTTTTAACATTAGTATAACCATTTTATTAAACTACGTACAAATTATTATTTGGAAACATAAAATCTAAATTAAATTTAAATTATTTATATAATAATTAAGCCTATTCAATTTTACACACGTGCGAGAAACTGTGCGGATCGAATTTTTAGGATTGCCGAATCATTTGGTATTTTCGGTAACTTGAGTCGATAGTGGAAATTAGCTTATGTTTAAAGTTTCAGCTTTGTAACTGTAAGTAAGTGGGATTTATATAAGATGTGAAAATGTCATGCAAGAATCGAAGCATAGCAGAGCACAAATGAAAAAAGTCACTAAAGAGTAATCTAAAATTTTTACTTAGAAAATAAGAAAAAAATGTGGGAAAAAAGTACAGAAGTTTCCTTTGTCGCAATCAATTTTCTTCATCAAGATCAATCGATTACAACTTCTCTTCCAAAAAATAAGAGGAAAAGAATTTTATTAAATCGATTTCAAAAGAAAATCATCGTATATTTACGGTCGGGTTCCCTCGAGTCGCGAGCCAGACATCGATTTAGGGAACGTTTTCCCCTATCAATTAAAACAATATTTTAAAAATATTTATTTCACAGATTGTTTGTTTTTTGTAAATTGTATTTATTTATTTATTTAAACAAAAAAATTCAATAATTATCGTTTTTAATTCTTAATTTATTTGTCTGGAAAAACGTATCAAAATAAAATTAAAATTATTATTTTTGTTTCAATAAACAATTAATTGTTTAAATAAAATGAAAAATATTATTAAAAAATTAAATTTCCTAAATAAACATTTAATTTCTATTTAAAAAAATTGAGTAATTTTTGTATTAAAATTTTTATTAAAAGATATTTTGATCCGGATAAGTGACATTAATTGATCGAGTAATGATGATCATATTAATTTACTTTTTTGACCAATTTTAGCCCCAAAACGACACAAGTCAAATAATAACTGTAATTGCATAAGATTAATAAAAAATAAAAATTATTCCTTCAATACAACAATAAAGACATAAAGGGCTAAGGGACTCCACCATGGTACCCAACATTTTTGTCATAAAGACCACAGACTTCATGTAGAATCATATGTCATTGAATATGCTTTAGTTGTGTAATTTATCCTTGACGTTCAGAGGTTGATACCTTCTAAATTACAAATAATACATTTAGGCATAACGACTGGATTCTTGGTAGGTTTGATATCACAAGTTGGATTCATAACATCAATAATATCACACAATAACATATTATTCAAACAAATTTTCGAGGAACAATTTTTCTTTTGCACAAACATTTTATAAATAAATGTAATACAAATATAAATACTTATTTTATTATTTCTTTTCATTTTTTATTTTATTATTATTTTTTTGGAATTTACAAAATTAATTTTATGCCATTTCTTTTATTAAAATTTTTATCCTTTAAAGATGTTGTTAAAACTAATTATTCAATTTTTAAAAGTCTTCATAACAGAAATATTTTAATTATAAAGTTTCTATTTAGTCGTTAAACATATTTATTAAAGATCTTTAAATTAACTTCTTTCATTTTGATTTTATATTCTAATAAAATTTTCATTTTTAAATTAATGTTTGAATAATAAAATTCACATTTTAAATTTTAATTTAAAATCTTTTTAAACCTAGAATTTTCCAATATTTATAAAACATATTTTTTCAGTATTTTAAATATTAAAATTTAAACATTTATGCGAGCTCCCCAAATCCTAACACGTGTTAACCCTTTCGTTCACTGCGTGGGCAATTATGGATATCGATTTCTAAGTTTTCTATAAACTGAATATTTGGTACTTCCCGAAAAATGTTTTTGGCAATGTTTTCTTCAAATATTAAAAAATATGGAAATATAAGTAATTTTTTAAAAATAATTTTCACATTTATTCCGTATTAAATAGTCTTAGATTTATGAAACAATTAGTTTAACAATACGACATAACCAAATATCTTGATTAAAATTAAATCTTAAAAATTTAATATTTTATGTACATAAATTTATCGCCTGACCCATAGAAGTTCAGAGAAACGAAATTGATAAGAGAAATGTCATAATTATGCATATTTTAAAAATTAAAAAATGATGGAAAATGAGATTTGGAATGCTTTCAGAGAGATCATACCAAAAACTAAAGCTAACTATCATAATCTTATGTTTCTAAGAAAGAATTAGGAATGTTTACAATTGTTTTATAGACTGTTACCAAACCACTCTTAAAGGCATCTGACTTTGTAGGAATCGAACTGAAGAGTGTTGCTCAACTATGTAACATAAAGAAATCTTTAGATGTTGAATGACCCGAGATAGTACAATTTTACAATTAAACTATAGAGGAAGTCGGCTCAACTGATTTTCATATTTTGGGTTACAAAATTTTCCTCATTTCTGATGAATGAAAATTCAGAGTTATGTTTCCTTTTATTGATTAAGCCATCAATTTATACGGTGATTTAAGTTCAATAGTTAGAGGCCCTTTTTGTTCTTCTGCTAGACTTCCAAGTAACACTTACTCTACAAAACGGGATGAAAAAACAAAGAAAATATATAAAACATCATAAAAACATCAAAAGAAACATAAAAATTTCGAAATGAGATACAATAATGCCAAATAATGTACTTGAAGTTCTTGAAATTTCAACTTGAAGGATGTACTGAAAAAACTAAGTATCTTGTGAGTGTGTGGTCGGTCAACCAATCAGAGCGAGCCTCGTGACAGCATATTGTAAGTTCAAAATCACAATTACAAAATATTTTTTTAATTGCGTTGTTTTTATCGAACGCTTTGAGCAATTTGTCGAATATATTACGATTATTTTTTCGAACGGTTGTTATTTTGACTTGAAAAAAATATTGTAAAATTTGAGAAAGAGATTATTATTTTCTTGTGAAACAATTGTACGRATTTCGCATGAAAGTTTTTGAAAGAATGAGTTCCTTGATATTGATGAATTAATTTGATTGTCGATACGATTTTTGCGAAAAACAAACGCATTTTATTGTTTGATAAAGATTGTTGAATTTGAGAACAAAATTATTTTAATAATTTAATCATAAGTCTTCGATTATTTTCTTGTGAAACAATTATATGAATTTGAATGAAATTTTGAAAATGGAATCACTAATTTTTATTCAACTAAAATTTGAAACGAATTTGTTCGAGTGTTTTATGAAATTATTAAATATTTTGTGAACGAGGCTAAGTTAATTTTAATTTTTGTTAAGGAATTTTTTGATAGAATTTAAATTTCAAAAACTACTTTGGACTAAAAATTAAATTATTTTGATTGAAATGAACATTCTAAAATGTATCCAGCACTATTATGAAATTCCACAGCAACAAAAGCGCCACTGCGACTCTGTAACCACCTGTTAGTCTCTTGGAAAACCTGGGGACTGTATGCTCTCCCTTTCATAAGAATATGTTGGGACCAGTAAGTCTTTCCTTCAACATGGCCTCTAGCCTATTCATTGCACCGGCACCGAGGCGAGGAAAGAAAAAACTCCCAGAATCTAAAAAACGAAAAATAAAAGATTATAATTATAATTTATAATATTAATTAATTTAAAAAAGAGAAACTTAATTAATTTTTGACCTTGGTCCCATTGATTTGAATATTTTCTTGTGAGAATTTGATGACCTGATTTGTTGACGTGGGATTGTTTGGAATTTTGGCCGTCTCCGGGTTGTTTCTATCTGAGGGCTGTTGATTTAGTGACGGATTATTGAGGTTTGACTGTGAGAATTGTCTGTTTTTGCTGGTTCTGGGAGTTTTTTGTGATGAAAGAGTGGTACATATTCTTTTGAATTTGTATCAAAATTTGAATCAAATATATCTTTAAAAAAATTGAATTTGTCTTAGGCGATTTTTAGTTTTTCTTAATTTTTTTGTTGATGGAGGTTTGAAGATGTCCTCATGATTGGCGATCCGTCGATGGGTAACGGCAGGTGCTGATAGTACCTGCCGAGACTGTTGAGGATCCGGTTGGGAAAAGAAGTTATTGGTATTCTTAACTAAAGACTTATCTTTACTTATCTCCATCAACTATTTATTTCTTTTTTGTTTTATTTACATCAGCAAATCTACTTCTCATCCTCTTTTAGATAATGAATCAACCAATTTATGAAAATGAAGATCAGCATAGTTGCTTTGTGAGCTTCGGAAAAGGAGGGAAGAAATTGATAAAGTTACTAAGGAGTTGTCCGAAAAGACAACTGAACTCGAGGATTATAGAAGAATTTAAAAAGAATAACAAACCGATACTAGACAAGTATATGCTAGCGCAACGAAAAATAAAGGCCGAGTTGAGGATTCAACAAAATATGTCAAAATACCACAAAATGATCATAAAGAAAATAATCCGAAGAAGATACTGCAATGATCTTGGAGACTGCTTTTAGAATTTCAGCAAAGGAGCCCATGGATGCAGGAAATGGAAACCGTGCTTCATTTTCAACACTATATGCATCTATCGCGAAGGAAGATATGATTGCGTTAATGTCAGGCAAAATGAGATAAACACAGAAAAAGCGCGAGCAAAGAAAACGAAAAGCTCAATTATTCCGACAAGCAGAAAATGAGTTTAAAAAGATTCAGGGTACAGGCCCTTCAGATCATTACCAAAAAAAGCAGAAAAATATCCAGTAAGGCGGCTGTGGATTAGATGAGACTCCTTGCTTTAATATGAATGCACAACTTATGACTACAATTCCTGGATGTGTATTCAATGAAATGCAAAAATTGTTCGAGGTTAAGCGAAAGGAACAAATTTTAAAAGAGCAACGAGCTCGTCTTTGCCTCCCATCCATCACTACTAGACAGGGAAAGGAGTTTATCGTTTTATCCGATTCAGAAAATTGATGATGAGGAGTTGATTGATTGATTGTTTGATTGATTTAGTCATTTTTATTTTTTAATAAATCTTTAATATGTGAAGTTTTGTTCATGTTCTTTTCATTAAACATATGAAATTCAAATATAAAATTAAATAGTAGAGAAATGATAAATAATTGAATATAAGAGTCGTAAAAACCCGCGAGCTGCCTGATTCTCCTCACTAATTAGAATTATAGGGCCAGATGATGGTAATCGGTTATGATATGAATCTCTGGACACTTTGCAGAGAGGCATATTCAAATAATATGTTGGGTCAAATTAGTCTCATATGGGATCATTCTAATCTATATAAATAAAATTAAAAATAATAATATAAACTCCAACAAATATTAATTCTTACTTTATCCAGTTTATAGGACAAAAATGTCACAAAATCTAGGCTTTATTTGAATTAATATCGAGAAACATAGCAACGTTTATTCTTCAGAGATAACTGATAGTATTAAATTATTTATATCAGATAAAAGTATTCAATGGAAATGTAAATGACTTGAACGTTTTATGAAAATCTTAAGCTTTTTGGGAATATGTTCAACAAGCAAGCCCAAGAATATAACGAATGGAAAACAACAAACAGAGCCAAATGTGAATTTTTCACTAGAAAAGAATCAAAAATGGATATTTATCCCAACTCACATTTATCTTTTCTTTACATTATTGCAGAATAAATTTCGGTAAGTGTTATGGTTAGGATTGGAGTTATGATTAAGTTTAAGATTAGGTCTAAGATATGGATTAGGATATAATTTTGGACACTAATTCCAAAACGAAATTAAAAATTATTTGTAAAACTTCCACCTCAAAATAAAATGTCATCCAAGATTCTGACTGTTTCAAGGAACAGAGATAATGTTATGCTCTTTTTTATCACAACAATCCTACTTTTGTCTATAGCTACTCAGTTAGAAAGTTTTATAATACCATCTAGAGGCTTGCAATCTACAGCTCCTCTTTCGTATGAGTGAACCATATTATTTTTTGTCATAATGCATGCATTTATACTATTCCTTATATGAGCATTGATATTAAATCTGCAATTTTCGTCACTACATCCAAGCTTAACACATTTTTTATTTCGCTGCAGCACTTTATAACCAATGTTCTTAAGAGCAGCAGATGCAGAGAAGATATCCATGAATTCCTGTATTGACGGGCACCGACTATTTTCATAGCTTTAGTGTTGATCACGGCTAAAGTTGCTAATTGCATATTAAAGGACTAAAACCATTATCATTTCATTTAATAAATGATTCATTACCAAAAACTCACCAGCATAGTTATAATCAAAAAATTTTTTTCTTGATATAATAATATATTTAAACAAAATTATTTATATCTATTTTTATATTTACGTCAATAAAAATTCTGTTTTATATTTATGCAAAAAAATTCTATTTTTTATAATGCCCCATAAATAATAAATATATTGCAGTTAATTTATCAAAAATAATATAATTACAAATAGTTATAAATTACGCTATTTTCAAAGTTCTTTTAGTTTTTATAATGAAATACTTTCGATTAATTTGTTAAAATAAAATATAAATAAACTTATACGTAAATATATAATTATATAGTGCTTTCTAAATATATCTCTAAAACAATTTAAACAATAAAATGACATTTTATATTTATTGAAAAAATTTCTGAAATATGAAAAGAAATTCTTACTACAATAACTAGACGAAAAATTAATAAAAAAAAAGAAAATAAGAAGAAAAGTTGAAGAGGTCATTGATAGATCTTCTACAAACATTCGTCATGATAATGAGTGGTTTTACGGAACACTCCATTATTCTTGGTGGCCCGATCGACTGACTACCACAAAGGATTTCAATCATCAAGTGGCTGAATCCCAGAGAACAATAGAACGAGAATTTTTATTTCATAATTTTCTTGTTTGTTTATCTATCGTGGTTAAAACAAAACAATAAATAAATGGCGTGTTGATAAGGTCTGTTTTACCTACTCGTTTTAACATTCAATACAGTTTGGGTGGCATCATCTAAAATAATAATAAAATAATAATTTTTTATATTATAATTATTAATTATATAATTCTTATTATAAGTAAGAAATATTATATTATTAAAAATAAATAAATATTATATTTTTTAATTTTCAAATTATAATATATAAAGTATAAAATATAATATATTATATATAATATTTTATTAAAATATTATTATAAAACGTTAATCTATAGTTAGCGTTCATTTGAACAATATAAATACAGCAAGGGCAAATAATATATTATTAATCCAGGAATTAATAATAACATTAAAAAAAGATAAATGATTTTTATAGTTAATGTAATAATAATAAATGTAGATGGGATAAATGGTAAAGAATGTAATCAATGGAAACACAAGACAGGCATTGATACAAATATTACTACATTGGGAAAGATTAAAAAGCTAATATTCGTCTGGGAAAAATTATGCAAGTGACATGAGGGATTAGGCATACCGTCAGGGGGACGGATGCAAGATGGGGCGCGTGTACACATATTGTATCATTGCAGTACGCTTGAGACTGAATACAATTTTTGTAACAACAATGGCACTGGATTGTTGCTTCTGGCCTTCAAGTTGCCCATTCTGTGTGGGATAGTATAGCTAATGTAAGCATTTGATGATGCCCGGAATCTGATTCAGATGGAGCGACTGCAGCAGCAAATTTGCCGGTACTGAAACTTTATAATGATTATATATTACTGTGGTTGCATTATATTCGGTCATTCTCCGATTAAGTGACAGATTGAATGTTCTTTTTGCTCTTTACATTCGAAATTATTTTTATTTATTTTTTTTAAAATTTTTTTGAAA
>MQRK01252475.1:30381-41475 GCA_001938485.1 Girardia tigrina | reverse complement strand
TTTAATTATATTAAAGTTAATAAGATAACTAATTTACCTAAAAGTATTATTAAAATTTCAAATTACTAAACTTTTAATTAATTAGTACTTAAAATTAATATCATTAAATTAATCTCATTAGATCTAAATAATTAATCAATAACATATCAATGCAATCTTGGCATGAGAGTCACCAATCTAAACAGCATACAAACAATAAATCACAAGATTCAGAATTTTCCCTCTTGTGATATGTTTTTAATTCAGGTCAAATCATTTTTAAATGTTCTATAATATTGTTTGACAACTCTATATTTAAAACTCACAGACACTTGTCAGTAATTCGATCAATTGTATATAATCGTTTTAAAACAAAAACATTAATATATAGTCTTTAAAGACTATAATGACTTTTATCATATGTTTGAAACTCAAAGTTTTGCAATAAAATTCGATTACATTATCGCCTTAAGCAGTAATTCATTTTCATTGAAATGATTAGTTTGGTCTTTAAAATATAAAGAACATTAGCGGACTCCTAAACCTCTTGTTTGTTTCTAAATAAAAAAGTTCATTGGGTATCACTTTTTTGAATGCATGAATATTAGCATTTTCACTTTGATATACATATATTTTTTTAAAAAAGTAGAAAGTAACTTATCATACATGATTACTTATGCATTCATTAAAACTTATTACACTCCATAACATCAACAAAAAGCACGAATTTATAACTCACCCTTGTATAATAATAATTATATTTATAAGAAAAATCAAATTGAGGAAAAATTCTTTCATGAATATTTATTTCCTATCAATCAATCCTTCTCTATTCAATATTTGCACTACTTTATCCCATTTTACATAATTTATTTTTCAACTTTTGATATGATTTACATTCTCTTGAAACTTTATTCTACTGATTTCAAATTCTAATTAAGTTAGTCTTTCACTTTATATCTAAAGTGTAGACAAGTAAGGAATTAAAACCAGTTTACTTAATCAAAAAGAAAATGCGATGTTTTAGTAAAATAATTTTGTTTAAAGATGAATTTAAATTATACATTTTTTATTGCAGAATCATCGATTCGAATGTGATAGTTCTGCTAACTCTGGTATTGCCGTTTTACCGAGCATATCAGAAAACGATGATGAATATTCCATTGAAGAAAGTGAAAGCTGTTTAGACAGTCCTGTTCTTAGTGAAGAAAATACGTGCTTAATTCAAGAAGCATCAAACAGCGATCATATAGTAAATTCTTTGAAGTTGCAGAAGCAAAATCAGTAACATTTTAAAGTTAATATCAATTGATTTTATTTTAATATTTTAGTAAATGCAAAGGAAAGAAGAACTTTACCCCAAACGAAATACCAGTAAATTTAAATAGATCCACGTCATCTCCTGTTTTGGTTTCACAAAGCTCAGAAATAGACTTAAATGTTGTAAAGAAAACTGAAAAAATAGATAATGAACAATCATCGAAAGATTTTATGAAACATGATGTTGCTAGAAATAGGAGGAGAAGTTTCGAATTATCCAGGAAAAGACAAACAAATTACAGTATATATTCTGCCGGTTATTCTTATTATTTAAATATTTTTTAAATTATTGTCATATATAGAATTATGTTGTATGAAAATTCATCTCCTCAAGATAGTTTATTAATATTTGATAAGTTATTGTAATATCTCTCGATATCATTCAGATTGCTCAGGACAAGTACCATTTGAGGAGTAATGCTCTAAGCTGCCACCCCTAGATTGTTGATTTAGAATAACTATATACAAATAAAAATATAATATAAATAAATTAGTTGTATTAAATATTTATTAAAATATATACACAATAAGTCGATTGCATTATTTAAAAAATTTGAAATTTAAAAATTATTAGTCTACTTGAGTTCTTATTTATACAAAGAATTATTTTTTAAATTACATATTTAATGCTTCAACCAAACATATCATATTTCCATAAAATCTATTATTTCCAAATAATTTCGAACTATCAAACAATTCAACAAACAAATTACGAATCATCGTCATAAAATCTAAATAACAATCATAACTGATTTCAGGAATCATTTATAAACAACTCAAACAACCAGTATCCGATCAACTCGGTACTATCTAAAGAAAATCCATAAACGAATTTTTAATCACGAGTGTATAACTATTCAACGAACTGCTAACTTACGTACTAAGTAACTAATAATGTAATTTTTATTTTTTCAGAATTCCTCATTTCTTTTTCTGTGATTACCTAAATATCTTCGTTTTTTAATCTTTCCGTTAATGTGTTATTGGTTAATATCATTTTCCTAATAATTTCATAATTCTTTTCATTTGTATTAATATGCTAAAAGTGAATTTAAGACATAAATTAGTTGTTATTAAGTTCAGGTTTTCTATAATATCGTTATTGGAGCGGAAAATAAAAGGATTGAACGAACATTCAAGCATTTATAATATCAAGTTTTTTCTCATTAATTGTATTTCGTATTTAATTTCGATTAACGATTTAAAACTCGTTGCGATGGAAAATAATGAAAAGGAAAAACAACAAACTAAACTTTTAATTATGATATTATTAATTGATCAGTAATATGGTCGAATTGGGCAGTAAATAATTTTAAAAAATATCAGTAATTAAAAAGAGAAATGATCAGTAAAAAATGAATAAATGATCAGTAAATTATAAAAATATTATCAGTAAATTGGTTAATCACAATCAGTAAACTTCTAGGAAAATGTAAGTAAAACAATTTATTTAACAAAAAAAAAATAATTAATTGAATTATTAAAGCTTTCTTTACTTTTACTGGTCTACCACGCTTTCTTTTCTCTCCAATTGGTGCAGTCTTTGCTCCCGGTGGCGGTTTGCAAAGTTTTAAACGTAATGTCACACCTACAACATGTTTGCATAAGAAGTTTTTCAAAGACGCAGAACAATTGCAGGTAGATGTTTGCCAGTCAATACCACGAATTACCACACACAAAAAATTGAGGGACTTTTTAAATTGATTAAAGCTTGTTCATCTTTTGTTGAAAAATTTATTCAGATCATTTTGTGAAATTGACTCTATATCACCAGCTGGTATATGGTATATTTTTTTCATCATTCTCAACACATGTGATATCTTTTCTCAGTTTTGACCTTTGATAAACAGATGTCCATAACTGTAAGTTGATAGTCGGTTGCTTTGCAGACGTCTTAAAAGTAGGCTTTGTTGTATCACGTTCGGTTGACATAAAAAAAAGAGTAAATACAGACATAGTAAAAAATAGAAGATTAGAAGTTTAAAGTTCCTTCGAAGACAATCAGAAAATGTTCGAGAATGTATAGCTTAGAGAAATTTAGAAATACCATAAAAGTCATAACTTAACAAAGCACATATACTATCAAAAATAACATCAAATAAAATTATTTCGATATTTGCCACTTTGTGAAGCAAGAAGAGAATCTGATGAATTTGCAACATTGTTCTTTTATGTTTCAACAGAAAAATAAATACCAATTGCTATACATTTGGATTTGCAACAGTCAAAATAGAAGAATCATTCACACAGAAGTAATAGTCGAATTTGTCGATGAGTCAAATTTAAACATATCCGGATGTCTGAAGCAAATCAGAATCAGAGGTAAAACCAATAAAGTGAACTTAAAATAAGAAAAATACATAAATTATATTTCATATTTTGTGTGGGTGTCAATTATTATTAATTAATTATTGTAGGAGTTTTCCGATGAAAATTTGGAAATTTAATATAAATTAACTAAGACATACAATTAAAGCTAGTAATAAACAAGAAGAATAAAAAAATATTCTTCTATATTTATTTTATTCCTTTTTTACAAAAATATAATAAACAGAAAATTGAATTTGGTTTAGGAGTCCTGAATGAAATATTTTCAAGTATATAACTGAAAAATCCAAAAGTATCTTATTTTAAAAAAGGGACACTATTAAAAAAAATTATAAAAAATATTAATTAGTAATGTTTTGATATTGCATTTGAAGAAATTGACTTAAAATATGAGTTGAAAATTTTTTGTTAAAATATTTGGAAATTAATGGCAATATTTCTATAAAACAATACAAACGTCATTTTAAAATGTATTTAATGATAATATATTTCTACGGTTTTAACCAATCTTCAGACCAGTGATTATTGGCTTTTAAATGCTTATATGTGTGAAATTAATGATTCTGTAATTTATTATAAAAATTAATGGCAAACTCGACAAATTAGTTAAGAATGCTATTTTAAAATTCATTTTGGGATAACGAGATCTTATTAACAATGATTCATACGACAACCTCTCCCAATATTTTTAAAACGCTTGCACAAAATTTTAAAATCATTTATACCAAAGTTACTTCTAAAAATTTTCCTATGCTCAGGAATATTACTTTCACCCCTTTATATATGTGTTCTTGGACTGGTTTGCCGAAATGATCGGCAAACTTTCCAAAGTATGTGACATCGCACCCATTACATGTATAATGATAAACAACATCATAACACAAATTCAAAGGAGTAGCTGATGCTTCGGATTAAAAAATTGTTTTTTAGAAACTATGCACTTGTAATGGGATTTTCTCGTCGCTCTCTTCAAGCCACAAATGATACCCGACTCCACCAAAATCGATCATACTTATTGTCAAATTCACAAAATTATCTTACATTATTATTTTTTTTCGAATTATAAATCAAATATTACTATTAACCTTCTTTATCAATAAAACGCAATTAATATTTCTATTAATTCTGGCCGTATTGACGCTCTTTTAATAAAATATCAATTGGTTCTTAGAATTTTATCAAATATTCAGAACTAGAAAAATACCCGTCATATATAACGGGTGAGCTGAATTTTCGTCTTTGAAAGTTTCTGTTTTAATTTTTAAATTGTAATTATTATAATTTATTATTTATTGTTCCGAATTCTGTGTTGATTTAACAGTCGGCTCTCGGCGTCTTTCGGCAAAGGCGTTGTAACGACAGAACCGCCTTGATACGGGCTATGTGGATTTACCTCAACTTTACAATGATTCACTCCCTGTTCCTCCAATATTTCGCATTTTATCAGCATATATATGATCATAATAAAATTTGAGCTTGACCGACAAACCATGATTCAGATGATAACGAAATTTTGCAAATTTAACCTAAATTGATTTTTAGAATTATAATTAGTAAATAATGGATAGAAATCACCATTCATCAAATAAATTATTATTTTATTGGTATTTTCATAAAATTTTAATCATAGTATGCATTGAGCGTTACAGACACACATATAGATAGTAATTATTTAAAATATTTTTGCATTAATTTTATTTTTGAAAAATATTTTATTAAGGTTATCAATAGAGTTTTCATTACTTAAATTTTCACTATTCAATTTTTTTAGATTTGCATTTATTAATAAAAAAACTTATTTATAAATGAAATGTTGATATTATTTATTAATACCGAAAATTTATAATTTGTAAAATATAATGAGTAAATAAGTGATAAAAATCGTCATTTATCAAATAAATTAGTATTTTCATAAAAAAAGTTTCACGAAATTCCTTATTGGAATCATCTGAATTGTCATTACTCGAAATCAGTGTTAATTTAATCATTTAACGACTTGTACAGTTTTCAATCGATTTCATCGTCTTCCGGGTGTCTTTCGGCCAAGGCGCTGTACTGACAGAATTTTATTGATGCAGGCTATTCAGATTGATCACGTCCTTAAATGGATTTACTCTCGTTCCTCTGCAATTTCTCATTTAAAAGAGTGACCGACAAACAAAACAAACAAACACACTTTTTAGACAAATATTATATATATTTATATTGAATTGAACCAGACGAACTACAAAATTTATTTTTTTTAATTCACAACACACTTAAATTCAAATGTAGCTAAGCAACTATGCAATGAAAAACAACAAAATGGATTTTTTTTAAATCACGAAAATAAAAAAATCTTTTTAATATTTATTTAATTTTAAATTTCTTTTTGAATTTTTTATTTTAAAAAACTCATTCCGGAACAACATTATCAACATATTTTTTATATTTTTATTTTCTGGATATAAGTCTATTTTACTTTTAAAGATAGAAAGAAATATGGAAGCTGATGTTGGAGCTAAAGGTGAGCCCATAGCGACCCCATCTATTTGTTTACACAATTTACCATTAAACAAAAAATGCAGTTCTGATGTAGTAAAAGTTAAAAGTTTCCGTAATGCAACTTAATCTATATCCTTATGTTCTAAATAATTTGTGCGAAAAAAATTCAATAAAATTCGATTGTTTCCTGTAGCATAACATTTGTAAACATACTTGATACTCGACAGATACCGTAAATTCGACCTTTGATTAAAGTTTTAAGTCAGAAATAAAAATTAAAAAATCAAAACTATTCTTACAAGGAAAATTCCTAGGAAATAAAGATTGCAATTCCAATTCGTTAAGAGTTTTCGATTAATTTTACGTAATTGATTACATGGTCATTCATTTCACATATATAAGCATAAAAAGTTTATAATCAATGATCTGAAGTTGATGGTAAAACCGTCGAAGTATATTATCAGGAAACACAATTTGTTTAAAAGTCTTTCTTGTGTTAATTAAAACATTTACATTTTAATTCAAAAGTAGACATTATTTATGTGAAGCATGGAAACGGTTCTCACAAAACTGCGAAACATTTTAGAGAAAGAAATCTTTGTGAATATTGCTATTCAATATTTTGAAAGTAGTACAACAATAAAGATTGAAATAAAAATCGCGAAAAAATAACGAAAAAAAGTCAAATCTTATGACGAATTGAAAGAGATACTGTTGTCAGAAATTTCGTAACTGTGAATGATAAAGTTAAAGGTTACAATGATATTTTTTTCTGACTGTAGTTTCTTTTTTGAAGAAAATAAATTTTTGGATTGGTGGCTTTATGAAGAGACACAATTTATCCCAAAGCAGAACAACCATTCTATAACACTATCTGATCGTGTTTTCGTCAGGAGAGCTATTCCATTTACGACGGATCTTTGGTAATTGATGACATCAATCAAATTGTAAAAAACACTTTTAATTTAAGAGGTACGAGTTATTTTTCAATTATTGATTGCACGATTATTCAGTTGGTTGCAAACACTATTTAACTAGTTGGGACAAATATTTAATAGATCGTAAACCTTATAATATGGGAAGGATCAAAAGTCAATTTTAAACCGAAAGGAAATGTTAAAAATGAAAAAAACAGAGCTTAGATAACTTAATATATTACTATCAATTGGATTTATAAAGGCTTCCGAGATTTGATATAAGTACATGTAAATAAATCATGCAAGTTTCTTGTAGACACATATATCTAAGGCGGCGGATGATACACAAAACATTAAGGTCGGAAATAATAGTTTTCTATGGAGTTAAAAAATTATGTATGTTCACATTTTAATTCTTGTGAGGTTTACTCTGAAAATGAATTCACCAACAATGGAAGTTCTAAACTTGCTGGTATTCCACAAGTTATTTTTTGTTTATATTTAGGACTTATTATCAAGTATAACAGTCTGTTAATGAATAGTACTATAACCCGTGGGGACGTCGAAATGTCCGTAGACCTTTAGATTAATTTATATTGTATGAGTCTGAATTTGGTTTGTGAAAGAAGTACATCGTCATAGGTAAATATTATGACATTTGTTTAACATTTGACTATTTCATCAGTCCTATTTAGCAATTATTTAATTTAATATGATATATCATCTTGATAATCTCAGTGTAATTAAGTTTTTGATTATAAGAAAAATTGAAACTGGTGAAATAATGCGGGGTCTAAATGATGAAAAGGTTAAAGATCTCCCTTCCTTTTTTTAAAACTTACAAGTGGATAAAATAATTTAAGTGTGACAGAACGAATATGTATGATGAGAAATGTAGAGGGAGACCACATGACATTGGTAGATAAAATTTGAAAATGGAAGGATTTCGTATAAAATGAACGGAAAGCAATGAAGGAACAAACTACGAAGGACCTACACATTAGCTATGGAAAGTACATAACATACTCCATTCCCTTGTTCTAAAAAAGTTCTATACGCTCTTCGTGTCTTAATTTCTGAACGATGAAATTTGTTAAAAGGGACTTCAGTGCTTTCAAAGGAACTTGAACATTCATTTTAAAATTGATGCTCAATTTCTGGATAATTTCGAGATAAATGATGCAACACCACTCTTCCTCTACAACCCAGAAGACAAGATCATTGAATCAATGGAATATCCAAAGAAAAGTGAGCTGTAAGTAATTACCGAGTGGATTCTCGCAGCAGTGAGAGTTGATTATGACCATTCATTGAGTAACATGTAGTTTTGTTCACATTGATTTCACTGATAAAACTGTCAAAATCAATCTGAATTCTAGTCGTGTATTGTAGAAGAAGCCCGTAAGATTAGGAAAAAGCCCTACAGCCAGAGACAGCTTTTACTCTATGACAAAAGCTCTCTTGTTCAAATTCACTGTTGTTTAAGATACTGTTCAGCGAAGTGACACCAAAGAGCCTTATTATACTTCCTACTGACCGGAACTTGTTCCCAGAGATTTCTTTCTGTCCTACTACCTGAAAAGACATATAAAAGGGCAACCATTTGCAGTCAAAGAGAAAGTGACGCAAGCTGTGACCTCATTCCTTAGCGAAAAATCATCTGACTGACATAAAATGCCTTATCCGACCTATACCGACGATGAAATATGTGCCTTGAGCATGGTGGAGGCTATGAGGAAAAGTAGCTTGTTCTCATAACATATTTGACATATCTAAGAAACGCACACATTTTGGATTTCATTTCCCCCTTTTTAGTAGAGTATTGTATAGACTTTTTGTCGTCACAACATAGATTTGGCTAACAGGGATAAATTAGAAATTTTAAAAACAAAATTTACAATCAAATATTTTAAAATAGTAAATTTAAAAATGTGTTAATAATTACAATTAATGAAGAATTTCTCCTAATTAGTTAACAAAGTCTTATAAATCTTGTGCATACAAAATGTTTTCGAATAAATGCGAGAGCTAGCATACAAACGAACGGCTAAAAAGAGTCTTTCTGTTTTCTCCTACGTTACTTCGCCCAACATAAATAATTGTTATAAAGAAATGTATTTTGCATTTTCATCATAATTAATGGACAGAATTAACCTGTTGCAATTTTGTTTTGTTTTTATCGAATGTATTATTTGGCATTTGAATGTGTATATTTATTTGTCTGTCGTGGGATACAATTTCTGTATAAAGTACACGCTTATTGAAGATATTCTAGAATTGTTTTCAAGAATATTTGTTGATTATTTTGTGGCATCTTTCTGAGAGTCTAGACAATTTTCTTCATAACAAATATATTTTTAACTGCCCTTGTAACTAAGAAATGAACCTTTCACTACATGTAAGGGTAATTTTAAGTTTTCAATTACTTTTATTTTTTCGTCATTTTTACTTTTGCCATCTAAACCAACGTTTATTAGTTATTGTATGACGGATAGCTGAAGGCTGTACTTTTATATTTATATTCGATTATCGATGGATTCGCGGAAAATTGTACAGATTGCTCAATGATTGAAATATTTGAGAACCTCTAATTCTTTTACACTGATTCATTTAGGAAAATATACAGCCAAATTCAAATGTATTATTCTATCTGATTTTCCTCAGTAAAATATTTTAAAACAACCAAATAATAATTATATACATAGTTACTATAATTATATACCATGAAAATAATTAAGTGATTAATGATAAGATTAAGAATCTTGATCAAAACATCAATGGGCAAACACCATCCGTTTCTACTTTATAGAAAATATTCTGAGGTTTTAGTGATTACGAAATAAATAATTTGGTAAAAAAAAATTAACTCCTGTTAATTTGGTGCAATAAAATTTTAAGTTGTGCATTTTGAATTAAAAAAGTGTAGTATTTAAATGAATTTTAGGTAATGAAATAATAAATCTGTTCAATTAAGTCGAGACACAGAGAAGCTCAAATTTTAGAACGATTACCAAAACTGAAAAACAAAAATCATAATTTAAATACGAAATTAAAATCCAACTATGGTGAATTTAAAGTTTCGAAAGATAATAATATTGTACAAATTAAAAAAAATTTAAAAACGTAATTACAAAGGATTCTCAGAGAAAATTGATAAAAAGGACACGACTGAGGAATCCCAAAAACCGAATTATCCTACCAGGTTGGACAACTAGAAAATTCAAGGGGTTCAAAATTGGACTGTACAATAAATTTTGGGGCACATCAAAGCCACTTTCATGATTCATAGCATAAGCTATGTAAATTTTGCAAATTTGAGCGTTATAATGAAAAAGAAATAATGTTTTTTTATTTGACTTTCGTTTCTTTATTCCTTACAACAAAGATTATACTTATATCATACATTTATTTAAGTTTTTGGTTTTATTTTCAATAATATTATGGAAACGTGTAATGACGGGGCCCGTAATCATTTGAGTACTTGCACGTAAGTGTTTGTACAATGATACACCGACTCAGCTCCTGAAATGCTTTATGAGCTATAAGTCTCGGTACTATATACCCTTGAAGGAGGAGACCTAAGAATTATTATCTCTAACTCCGGATTTGTCAGCTTTCAAAATCGAGTCGATTGAGTAGGATTCTTCATTATTGGATGCATTGTTAGAATAAAATGTCTTACACTTTGAAGAATGTGTTTTCTGTTCCGCAGAAGAGCTTTAAGTCACATAACAAGCTTCTTTCCGTGAATCATTATCGATAATGTAATACAACCCATTACTTAACATTCAAAATGAGAAAAGTAAAACCATATCAATTCTTAAAATCTTTATTAAAATAAAGAAAAAATTATCTTTAGAATCCAATGATATTTTTATAAATAATAACTTTTTTTAATTTTACCATTTAGTTCTATTTTAAAATTTTTTGTAACAAATTATAATTACTGATGATAATTTATGGAACATCAAATCGTGTATAATCATCATTTTTTAAAAGAAACTTTGCCCAAATTATTTTTCATAAATATCAAATTATCGTTCATAAGATAAATAATATATATATA
>MQRK01252474.1:0-11697 GCA_001938485.1 Girardia tigrina | reverse complement strand
CGCATTTTAAGCTTTGTAATATCGTAGTTCATATAATGCTATAAATAAATTGATATATATATATATATATATATATATATATATACATATATATGTGTGTGTGTGATACCGAATTTGTGTAATTGCCGAATTCGTGAATTAGGCAAATTTTTTTTAAAAATTTTTAATATTTAAAAAATATCAATTTAATATAAAAAAATTAATTTAATATGAAAAAAATCAATTTATTTTGAAAAAAATATCGATTTAATATGAAAAATTATATATTTAATATGAAAGATTTTGCATATAATATGAAAAAAATCAATTTAATATGAAAAATATGTCTCTAATATGAAAAATATCAATTTAATTTGAAAAAATATCGATTTAATAATGAAATTGTATTTAATACGAAAATATATCAATTTAATATGAAAAAATGCTTTTAAAATTCAAACGTTTGCAATATAGGTTGCCACCAAAGAAGAAGTTTAAATAACTATGAATAAAAATTTTACATTTGGAATCTATTTTGCATAATAAATTAAGATTCTTTTTCATATTTAATTTATTTTTTCATATTAAATACATAATCTTTTATTTTAAATTGAGAAATTTTCACTTTAAAATAAAAATTTATCATATAGTTAGTGCATTTGGAGAAATTGACTAGTGCACAAATTCGGCAATTACACTATTTCAGAAAACTGTTGCTGACTTCACGAACTCGGCAAAATATTTTGCCTAATTCATGAATTCGGCAAGTCGGTTGCCGATTACACGAATTCAGCATAACACACACATATATATATATATATAAAATAAATAATGTCAAAAAGAAATTTGAAAAAATTGTATTTTCATTATTGACCGGGAACTTTTAGGACAACTTAATAATGAGTGGTATAAGAAAACTGATGGCGTTGCTATGGGTTCACCGTTAGCACCAATGTTAACTTCTGTTTTTCTTTTAAAGTTTGAAAATAAAGTTAAATTGTTTGATGGACATCAACCTTTAGTATATAAACGATACGTTGATGATATATTTCTAGTTTTTAAAAATCAGGCTGATGCACTTCCATTTTTAAATTTTATGAATTCGTTATATCCAAATGTTACTTGTACAGTTGAAAATGAAACGAATGGAGTCTTACCTTTTCTGGATCTTTTGGTTAAAAGAAAATCTCTTAGTTACGATGCTGGAATTTATAGGAAGCAAACTGATACAGGTTTTGTGAACTTAAGTATAAAAGAAGCATGATTAAAAGTTTAATTTATCGCTCCTGGTCGTTGTCTTCCACTTTTTTTAAATCTGTAGAAAGTATTAATAAACAAAGTTCTTTGTTAAATCAGAATGGCTATTCTAAATCTTTTCTAGGAAAATTAATAAATGAAACAGTGATAAAATACTTTTGAAAAATAGTTCGACAAATCAGATTTTAGTTTCTCCTGATGAATCTAAGAAAGAAATCGAAGTATCATTAGATATTAATAATATGCCTAAATATTGTTTAATTATACCTTATTCTGAAGGATTTAAAAACATTAAAACTGCATGGTTAAAAGCAACTTACAATGAATTAAATTTAAAAATTATATCGAAAGTATATAATTTAAATAATTTTAAAAAGTATATCGAAAACATCATCTTATTTTACATAAATAAAGATAAATTGTATTTCTTCTCAATGAAAACCTATAAAAATAATTAAACAATTTTATCAAAATTAAAAACAAATTGATTTTTAGTAGTCAAATTTAATATAAAAAGTTACTATATCAAAAAAGATTTTTTTTAAATAATGGTAAATAATAGAAGTATTTTGCTGAAAAAGCCTGATATGCAAAAAATATAGTAAATTTGGGAGGGTGGTAAATAAAGAGATTTGACTGTACTTAAACTAGGGATTTTTGATGATCATCGTAAAACAATTAATATTTGCTGTTCTGAAATAATCATGTATTCATGCTATATCCAACAATTATTCGTTTTTCGATTGATAGTACTATATAATTTTGCATTAATTTTTATATTCTCTTACTTTCCCTTTACCATTTATTATTCTTAATATTATTTTCAATCCAAACCACTTGTAAATGCCAAAATATTAAATATAAAGCGTATGTTCAATAAGATCTGCTCTATTTCTATAGTTTTATTTGATATTTGTAACGTTCTATTTTTGAAAAATCACTGCTGACTTTTTAAATTCATTTAAAATGTTTAATTCTTCAAAATTTACTAAACAAAAGATGTATCGTAGACTTTAGTTTATAAAATAATTTACATCGATATAAAACTTTCAATATAAGAAAGCAATTTTAGTAGTGAAATCTTTATATTTAGATTAAATACTCATCAAAAGAAAATATGACATTAGAAGAAATGCTCAGTTTTGCCAATTACATTCTCACACTAACCACCACACAAGGTATTATCCTTCCATTTTCTCTCAGTGTGAATGAGAACAATGAATCAAATGATTATTCGGAAAATGATGCTGATGAAGTCCTACAAACAATCCCTGAAACATCCTTTTCAAATTTAGAAGGAACTGATCAAGACAAAGAAGAATGCCAGAAGTGTTGGAACAAATTTTCAGAAAAAATAAGCCAGCTTACTAAATCGTTTCTTGAAACATTTCCAAATCCAAAAAGTCCCGAAGAAAATGAACAATTTGGAAAACTCATTGAAATATTATTGTTATTCAACACTCCAGTAACTGCTTGGAAGGTTCCTATTATTTTTATATTTTTATTATTCGATATTTATTTGATGATATTTTCGGTTAGTATTTTCAATTTATTTGTTGTCGTTCTATTGCCTTTTTATTTTTCAAAATTTATGTCCTTTAATTTAATTTTTTCTTCTTATTTGTTTATGGGAAAAAAATAAATTCATGGTTATTATTTTTTTGTCTATGGACAAAAGTACCCGTTGTGTCCTATCTGAATTTGTATACCTGGCTAGCCGTACCATGGTTTTTTATCGGGCTTCTTTTCGTGCGGCATCCCCCGGCACCACTAAATTGGATGATCGTTTCCGCTTCCTTATATACCTTATACCTTAAAATTCATCGTCTGATGATTTTTCAACAGAAGATGAGTAGTTATCCTCATTGTTGAGATGCTCAAATCTATCAGCGTAAGATTTTAGCATCTCATCGAGGACTGCCGGATCGATTTCTTCTATTCAGTTTCCAATTCGAATTTCCTTCATACTGTTGGGTTCTTCTATGTTCAGTGTGGAGTCCATTGGTGCTTCTTCTTCCCTAATTTCGATCCGGTTAAGTCTTTTGATCCCTCGGAATTTCCCATCCCTGTGAATACCCATTGTGCTGAAGAGTACTTGACGTTGGATACCGAACACGCTACCGCAATGCACCTAATAGGCTTCGGTGGGATCTTCAGACTTGTCAAAATACTGATACTGCCCTTTAATCATGTTCCGATACACCCTACCTGGAGGATGTAGAGCAGTACCGCTGTATTTGGCATGGCTCTCTTACATGCTTCTGCCAATGACTTGTAAGGGTCCAGGTTCTTCTTGTTACTATTCTCCAAATTCCTTTTGGTGTCATATGGCCACTTAACATCTATTATATATAAAGGTTTTTGTCCCGGCACCATAATTTGTAGATCTACTCGGTACTGTGACGGAACATATGCACGTGCATCATCCACATGTATGTCACAGTCTAGATGTTGTGTTATCTGTTCCGCCAGAAAATATAATATTGTATTGTGGCGGTACCTTTTATACTGGGTACTATAAGGACACTCGGTCAAGACATGCACCAGTCTCCTTATTATGTGGACATCTTCTACAGTTTTCCCAATTAATTCTTTATACCTGGTCGGTAGTTGACTGGCACTGTATATGTTAAGGTCTTGTGAACAAAATACCATTCACTATAGTTCAGTATTCCTCCATACAACGCACCATGAAAACTAACTGTGGAGCTTAGATTTCTCACGAATCTCCCTGCACTGCTCTGCTTCAGCCACTTGTGCGTCCAAGATTTTTCGACGAGTCATCTAAGTGTCCTGGGCACACTTTTACTCAGTATCGGTGTGAGCGGTATGTTTTCATGAGTGTTGTCTCTAATTATCTCTGTCTCTCCATTTTCCAATCTTCTCTCTCATACCAGACTCTGGTGTACATGAAGACAGATGCCGTGTTCATTCCACAGCAATTCCACTCTGATTTGTATCGTAACATAATTACTAAGTCATCGAAAAATAAAATTAAAAGTTTCTAACAACATTTTTTCTTATTTAATAGTTTTTTTTCAAAAATATTTCAGAACTATTTGGATTGGTTTCACAAAAACATTTCGCAGATTTAAAAATGAAAAATCATTTTTCAGATTATTAAAAAATCGTGGAATATTTTTTGAAACAAAGACGCCATTTCACAAAAAACATTGTAAAGGTTGTGGTTTGAAGTGCCCGAGATGAGCTCCGGGCTTCGATCGAGGCGCGCCGAGTGGCTGGGGGCTGAAATACTAGGGGAAAAGGAACTGTTGTCGGTACATAAAATTTACCATGTTTTGGTGGCGCTCGAACGTTCAAAGGGTCGCCACCACACCTGCGAGGACCATGACACGGACGACGAAGAGCCGCCGTCCGTAAGTTGTTCCCATTGGCGAGCTGATCCGAGATTCCACCCGTTTCTTGGTTACCTAGTTTGACACCGTCCAATATAGTAATCGCTGTGGTCAATGCATTACTCAAAGAATGATTATGATGGGGAGACGCGATATAAACATGCGATCTCACACCCGTGCGTGTTCCAAAAACCATTAGTAGACGATAATTGAATATGACGAAAATAAATAACACGAATTTGATTAGTTGTCCATGTTTATTCACATGAACAATTTTTTGTACATCCTCGCTCTTGCTGTTCCAAGTTTTGACGTATAGTTTATCAAAAATTAGCAAAATATTCGGCAGTCTTCATAAACCGAGTATTCACACTAATCATCAGGTGATATCACTCTGGTCTATTATTTCGTTCCGAAGAATATTTTCGCAATTATTTTTCAATTCAATATACTCGATTTCGAGTGAGACATTACCTGTATTTACCTAACAAATCGATCGATCATTCATCTACAAGACGAATATTGCTGAGATTATTGTATTGGTTTGGTTTTTCTTTGTCTGTTTTAATGTTCTCAATAAAGTTTTTCTATTTACCAAATGTATAATTTATTTAAAATAGTTAAGACTAATAGAGAATCATCACGAATGTTACAACATTTTTACAACATTTATTACATTCACAATTTGGATCATCTTTATGACAATCCGTAATGATGCCTTCGCTCATATTCATCAATCAATGTTTAATACTCCTCATCTCAAAATCTGTACTAATTTGAACATTTAAATTATTAATAATAATTTAAAAATATTAATTTGATTTATTAATTTACAAATTTTAAAAAATAAAATGAATTAAATCATTTAAAATTTACAATCATAATAAATTAAAATTTGAATATTAAATCTAAATCTGAATAAATTAGTTTCAGACAGCCCCGTACCGTGACACCTTTTGTGGGGAGGCAGACTCTTATTAAGGGGGCAGTAATTCTCGTGTAATAAATGAACAATTTTTGAAAACACAGTCTGAATGTTTAAATTTCAAATGGTCAAGGAAAACAAAATAGACCTTTTATCTGGACATTATTTTGCGGCATTATTGCCTATATGAAATGATTTTCACACATTTTTCCGAAATAAAGACAAAAATAAATGGAATCTTTGGGAAATTTACAGCAGTTGGTTCGCACGGCATGTCGTCCCCCAAATCAGATTTAGTAGATGTCATTGGCTTAGCAGGTACACAAGCAAATGAAGACACCACTCCATTGTCAGGGATGTATGAAGTAGTAGCGCAGATTGATTGTAAAGTATCAGAGATGGATGTAGTAGCACATATCATTGACCTAGTAGCAGGAATAATATCACTAGGTGAAGTGACTGAAGTCACAGTATTCTTCGTAATGACTTGGAAGAAATTCATGATGCCCTTGTGTGTTAACATGTTGTATTACAATCAATATAATGTCACAAGGAAGGATCAATTATAATGACAATATTCAGTAAGAGTAAGCTCAGAATAATGACAGATATAGACAGCAAATGTGTGCTTGTGTGTATGTTTTTGTTTGGATGTAGATGATTCCCTCATACCACGTCAATCCATGTGTGCACACTTTCCTTCTCTCTCATCCACGCTACCTACACTACTCTCTGTCACCCTATAGGTCAGTTGTTCTGTATACATTTTGCCTACTACTAGACTATATATATGGTATATGAATAAATATGACTTCCTATTTCTTTTTCATTTGTGATTGTTTACTTGGGGAGGCCCTCATGGGCCCCCCGACGGTACGGGCCTGGTTTCAGATAATAAGAATTAGATATTAATCAACCATCTGAGTAGAGACACAATCCAAAATCAACACAAAAAAACATCAAAATTCCAAATATTCCTCACAACGAATACTAGTGTAATAATTTTTTATTATTCATATGTTAAACGACTTATGTTAAAAACAACTATCTAACATATAGATTAAATAGTTATACCACTTTTAATATCGGTATCAATCTTTCTTAGCATCAAACAGTAGTGCAAAATATTTTTCTTTGACCTTCATTTATTGCCACAATTTACTTAACTCGCTATTGTTTTTCTGTAAATCCTGAAAAAATTGATCATTTATCCAAACGATTTTAAACCACTACCGCAGTAAGGTTGAGCTGATTTCAATAATACTCATTATAAATGTAGACGTCATAATAGTAGTTTTTTTTACAACAGAAACATTTTTGCAATACTGTAAATTGACTTCAATTTTTTTTGGGGGTTTTAGATTTACAAAGAATCAAGACAAAAATCATTTGAAATAGCAACATCAAACCTTATCAAATTGATGTCCAAATTCGATAACATGGAAATGATGTTAAATAGCTGGGAAAAGTATTGTGATACAGTTATAGAGTTTTTGGAAATTGATTGCCAGTTTATCGGTGTTTTATTTTCGGAAGTTAATAATGCTCAAGAGGCTATTCTTAATAATTATTTGGATCTGACTATTGTTGAAGTTAAAGGGTTTCTGGACAAGTTTCGTGGCAAGCTCGGCAGTTTGTCGACAAACAGTCCGCAAATAAAGCAGAAGTCAAATAAAACTGTAACCATAGACACAAACAAACAAGATATTTCTCAAACCTTTACTAAAGTGAGTAAGCTTATATTTAAATATTGTCGTATCAATTATTATATTTTAATTAATCCATTCACTAATAATAAAAAATGTCTTAAGTCCGCGTACTCATTTAGATTGAGCTTCCGATGTATTAAATTAGATCGATTCCTGCTTCCAATTCGATGTTCTTTCACAGTGTCTGTCCAACTTTTTATATCGCTGCACATTAGACAAGGATTATTTGCTTTGCGTCACACCAAACAAATATGCTAGAAACATTAAATATACTTCATCAATATGAACAACAAAAAATAAATTCTTAGTATAGTAACAATAAAATAATATGATCTTATCAACAGACAATACACATACGTAGTTTGATCAATAACCTCGGTATGAAATAAAAGTTTACAATCTTTTAACTTTTATTTTGAATAGCATTTATTACTAGAACGAAAAAAAAACATTCGTTTTAATTGATCACTTTTATTTATTTTAGTTAGCAGTATTTTTAAGAAAAGCGACAATGTGGAGTACCGCAGGGTCATTTGATTTTACTATAAACTTGGAAAAATTACAGACGAAACCATGAGATATGTGGAAAAGGTTTATGGTGGTGATTGTCCATCTAAGCTGACCCCTTATTATTGGTTGAAGGAGTTCAAGCAAGGCTGGAGATCAGTGAACGATACCGACGGAGGAGGAAGATCGAATGAAATCTCTGATTAGAAAAAATCGAATGTGAAAAATTCGTCAACCGTGATTCTAGAATATAAGTACTCGAACTAGCAGTTCAACTGAAAATTAACTACGGTTCTACACATATTATGTTAACAGAACTGGGATAAAGAAAGTTGTGCAGCAGATTTGTATCGATGTTTTTAACTCCAGAGATGAAAGAAGCGTGCCTTCAGTCAGTTTTGGCCAACCTGACAAAATCTGAGAAATGGGGTGCAACTTTCCTTGACAATAACATTACTCAGGACGAGACCTCACTCTCAATGTATCTCCCTGCGACCAGGAAAGATTCCGCTAAGTTATGTTGTAAAGATGAGAGGCCGCCATTCAAGATGAAAAGTGGAACTTCTCACAGACCAAACTTTGGTTATTGGTTGACAATGCGCCTCTTCACTTTGTACAACTTTCCCAAGAAACAATCACTAAATGTTGTTTCGTGAGCCCGGCACACCCACTATATAGTCGTGACATTACTCTCAATCATTTTACCTATTCAACCATCTACAAAACACCTTTGAAGGGGTAATTTTCGTGTGAAGATGATCTCAAGGAATGTGTGTCAAATTTTTTATCATCACAGAATCAACAGTTTCTTGCTGGTGCCTTTGATGATCTCTTGCACAGATGGAATGAACTTCTTGTTAACCAATGAGGCAACATTGAGAAATGATGTATCACATTTTTTTCGTACTAGTAATAAATGTTTTTCTAAATAAAATTTATTAGAACATTGTGAATTTTTTATTTCATACTCTGTATTAGAGATTATTGATCGAAATACGTATGTTGGTTATATTGATAATAGAAGTATTAGTGAGAAGGATGCAATAAATCAAAGTTAAAACTAATAATTTGAATAAGAAAGTCGAGAAATTGTGTAACACTGAAATGCTATTTAATACTATGTTAAATTATTTAACCAATCGTATATTTCAATGGTTCTTTGTTCCAGATCATCACGACCTCGAGCAATCTAAAGCCTCAAGTGAACACATTCTTGAGCAATATCAAAAACTTCAACACAGTTTGTAGTATTATTACCTGTTTTGCAAGAATGGAGAACAGAATTGATAGTTTACTTAACAGTCATTGGGCTACTCCTCTCGGTGTTAACATTGACTCCAGCTGGTCAACAAAAAAGCCTAAAGGTTTTTTAATACCTTTTACTAATTATTATTATTATTATTATGCTTACCTTACTCATTTTGAATGTTAATTGATGACAGGTTGTAGTGCTTTATGAACAGAAATTTATAGAATTGTCGATAATAATGTGATTCAAAATAATAATTTATAATTGCTGATGATGATATAAGATATCATCGAAACATACCATATGTTGTCCGTTAGATAAGTCATTAGACTCGGCTACTAATAGAGTGATGGTAAAAATGACGTTGTTCTTATAAATAGTTGTACTATTTGTGGCTTCATATCTGCAATTGGCTTGAAGTTCTGGTTGGGGGACAGAGGAAGCTTCATTATTTATGCGCATCATTATATCGAGCGTTGAGTGCAGAAGTATCATCAAATTCCTTGCGCTGAAAGGCAAAGCTAGCCAATGTATTATCGAGTAACTATTGACGTCCATTGACTGTCCATCTTGAGCAACAATTTACAATTTGTTTTGCGACTTCCGTCATGATTGACAATCAGTTTTCGACGAAGAAAGAGCAGGAAGACCATCCAAAATTTCTGACGACAAGCAGGATTTGTTGCTGAAAATTGTCGTTTCTGAACGCAGAATCAGCATATGAGAGTTCTCACAACATCTACACATCAGCTCTTTCACCACTCATGCTGTCCTGAAGGAAATTGGCATCTGAAAGCTGTGTTCACGCTTCTTGCCAAAGTTCATGAGCGGTGAAATGGCTGCAAATCGCCTCGCTTGCTCCCAGTTCGATTTTCTGCTCTACAATCAATATGGTGACAGTTTCCTGGAGAATATCAGAACCGAAGACGAGACTCCCCTCAGCCTCTACGTTCCTGATAGGGAGAGAAACTCTGCAGAGTAGTGTACAGCATCAGAGGCAGCGCCACGCAAGCTTCGCATTAGAACATCTGACCGTCTTCTGGGACATTCGAAACCTGACTACCATTGACTTTCTGGATAAGGGTGCTACTATGAACTCGCAGTACTATTTTCATCTCATTCGTAATGTGCACAAGCGTCGTTGCAAGTCTCTGCATATTCCTTTCTGGCTACTGCATGACAATGCGCCGATTCACACATCAAAATTCTCCAATACCACAACAGAGGACTGCGTCTTTCAGATGGTGTGACACCTGCCCATACAACCCTGATCTCACTCCCAATGATTTCGCGCTCTTCTACCATTAAAATGCAATTGCACTGAAGGAGAAAATGGAGGAAATTCTGTATTCCCTTGACCTAATTTTTTTTAAATGGCATTCGTTGAACTCCTTCACCGCTGGAAGAAGTACATTGATTAAAAATGTTCATACATTGAGAAATGAGTGTTCACTTGTTTGTGTTTACAAATTAAAAGAAAAATTAATGGAACCTGGCCTTTATTTCGTGTCGAGTGTAATGATTTACCTAACGCACCACATAAGGTGATATATTCGAAAACGCTTTATTTAATTTGTTTATCAAAAATATATAAATATTTAATCTGCCAAGGTCTAAAGAAAGTGGGGACAAACCTCGTGCAAAGTGCTCTATCCAGAGTATTGGCTGTAAAAGATATTGTTTTCAATTGGTATTTTTCTGTAAGTTATTCCAGTTATTGTTGTAGTATTAAGATTTAGAAAAGGTATTGGATTGTACTGTGACTTTCTGTTCAGCCTGTACATATTTGCCTTTTAAATTTAAGAGATTTAAAAATATTTCATTGACGCTTATTATTTTGATATTTTATTATTTAACTTTTGAAAATTCATTGTTATCAACTTATTTTAGGTGTTTTGAAAAATATTAGACGCTCCTCAAGACGACTGAGTAGTGAAGTGAATGATTATAGGATTTTAGAAAAATTTTCCACTGAACCAACGACATCTCCAGGTTAATAATAATCATATGGACATATTATGTATCTGTCATTCATTAGTTATCGAAGAAAATGCTCCTACCTACATTCCTTGTTTGGAGTGGCAAACATTGATTAAATCTATGTTTCCAACATTATGTACTGCCTTTGAATACCATTTGATGGTACTATTTGAAAATATAAAATTGGATGAGAATCCTCAACCATTCTTTATAGAACCCCTTAATCAACCATCTCCAGCTAGAGTGTCCCAAGTAACGCAAGTTTTTGATTTATTTTAATTATAATTTCTAATTGTAAATTCTGTGAAATTAGAGTTAAAATATATTAATAAAATGAATATTTAAAAGTATTTTTTTATAATATTATGTTTTTCGTTTTTTAATGTTTTAATTGTTTTTAATGTTTTTCATTATTATTTATACAATGTTTGATTTAGTCTCTCCAAGAATATCTAAAATTTATTGAAGAAATTTTACCTATGGTAATGATATGCTATGAAAGCCCTGTTGAAAGCTTACTGACGACCTTTCATGGATGCATCAAAACTCAAGTTTCTAAAATTTATAATGATTTACAAGTCGTAGCTTCTACCCGGTCTACTCTTGATGTCCTCTTTTTGACACTCAGTAACTCCGTTGCACTTCAGTTGATCTGGTCATTGTTAAACAACCTCTTCAAACCAAAATCTGAAGAGCTGTTAGTCGACTTTTATTTATTAATTATTTTTAAAAATG
>MQRK01252468.1:41716-56548 GCA_001938485.1 Girardia tigrina | reverse complement strand
AATTTTCCATATGAATTATTATTAATATAATTATCTACTTACAATTGTAAGTAGATAATATGAGCGTTAGTGAAGCAGGCAGGCAGTGACTTGGGCTTTTATAATATAGATTATTATTATACAAAAACTAAAAATTAATATAAATTAGGAAATCACATTTCCGTTTTATGACTCAATTAATTATGATGCAATAATTATTATTTTGTGACTATATAAGTTGCAAATAATTTCTATTTATCAATATTATTATATTATCAATTTATAGAAATGGAGCAAGTTCCCGATGTTACTGAAGATAGAGATAGTGTTTCCAATCTCATTAATAAATTCGATAAAATTGGAAGAGTTCAATCTACACCGAAGCCGAATGTTTCATCAAACAAAAAACAAACATTTTCTAAAACGTCTTTACAAAATCATTGCTCAACGTCTCAATCGACCAACGTAAATCAAATCCGATATTCCAATCAATCTTCATCTCACATCTCATCAAACAATCAACCGAATATTGTAAAATCTTCATCAAATACATTACATTCAAATACAACTACAAAAACAAATACAACTCATTTGAGTTCACAACCTTTCTGTAAAGAGAATCATTCTCAACACTCATCTTTCACAAATTCGGTAACAAATAAACACATTATTGAAACTCGAACATCTTATTCCAATCAATCTTCATCAGTTACAAACAAAACTCATCAAACTCAAAGACCTCAAATTAACTCCAATTCAAATCGTCATAATTGTTCTCCTTCAGCCAATGTCGATCAGCATCCAACAAAAATACAAAATCAGTCTCCTCATTCTCCATTCTTTCTCAATCACAACCTCAATGATCATTCATTAAACAATTCTCGAATCTTGGACCAACATAATATTATGTCGAACATGAAAGATTTTGAAAACGATCATCGATTCGAAGAATCAATATTGAAGACTCATAAGGATATTAGGAAGGAACATTTACGACAACAACGCCGAATGGAAGAATTAATGGAAAAAACTCATCACAACTTCAATGATTATTTATTTAAAGATTCGCCAATCATCGAACATCAAAATGCGATCTCGAATATGAGAGACTTCGAAGAAGATCTTGAATTCGAAGAATCAATATTTAAAACTCATAACGATATTGTGAAGGAACATTTGCGACAACAACGTCGAATAGAAGATATAATAGAAAAAAATCATTTTCATAATATTTGAAAAATATAATAAATAATACAAAAACAACGATTTAAAATTTATTATAATTATTCGAAAACTTATTTAATCACTCTTTTGATTAGATTTACCATTCATTACATTGTTATTGCTTAAAGGTTAATCTTTTAAAAAGAAATATAATCATAATGATACATTTATGTTACTTATTGTTAGGGGTTCTTTTTGGTGAACTGTAAATTTTTGATATTTTAAATAAAAAATCATATTATATTTGAGATACAATAAATATAATGTTTTAATAATTAAAACGATTTTTTATAAAATGAACTATTAAAGAAGTTTTCTGTATATAAAATTAATTTTTAAAATAGTGTAATTTCTATAAATTACGAATATTTTAATATATCGAATTATTAATGAGTTTACTATATGTAAAAATTTGTTTTTAAAAATAATTTAATTTCTGTAAAAAATGAATATGTTTTTAATAGTTTGAATGATTAAGGAAGTTTATTTTTAAGAAAATAAATTTATAATAAAAGTTACAAAAGTATGATGAAATAACAAAAAAATAGATTGGGATTTAATTTCCTTAAAAAATATTTAAAGCTATAAGCTATTATACTTAAAGTATAAAATTTAAATTACATAAAATTATATATCAATTTTTATATTTGAAATATGACATCTCGTTATACTAAAAATGAAATATTGTTCCTCAAAAATTTGTTTAAAAAATCATTGTTTGGTACAAATAAAAATGACAACGTCCTTTGACCAAGAACCTAATATGTCGACCATAGCCAGCAACTCGGATCAGTTGATTGCGAGACTCCTACCGGAAAAATACCGGAAAGATGACAATATCGAAACATTTATAGCGGCATGCTCAAGGTATTTTAAGGTGGCTAAAACACCAGAAAATATAAGAGCTTTTGATAATTTGATTGCTTTCTCATGAACTTGTACCGGTCTACGCGAATGTATCGGTCGAGACAAAAGGATATGAAGCTCAGTTACGAGAAGCTTTTCAAAAGAAAAGCTCTCTATTGGAGGATCTGATCGAGGCTGTAAATTTCGAAAGAACGAATGAATCAGCGGAAGAATACTTTGCAAAAGTAAAGAAACTTGCTGCAAAATTAGCAAAACATAATTGGTCGGAAGAAAAAATCGAAAAGAATCTTTTAATTAATGGGTCGAAGTACAGCGATGTGAAGAAAGAGATCAAGTTCAGAGAGATAAAAGAAATAAAAGAAGTAAAAAATGTCATCAAAAAAGTGCATGAAGTCCGGGAAATTGAAAGGCCAGTACACGCGATGAGAGCGTCATACAAGGACGTGGTAAAAAGAGGATCAGCGACAGGAAGCATGACGAAAGGAGGAGACACTTTTGTTAGACGACATCCAGGGCAAAACAAAATATCATGCTGGAATTGTAAAGAAACATGACATAGACGGAGCGAATGTAAACAAGAAAGGAAAATCCCATGTCATGCATGTGGTGAGGAAGGTCATGTCCGACGAGAATGTAGGAAGGTAAGATGTGGAAGATGTAACAATCCAGGACATAGAGCTGAAGAATGTTACACGAATTTGAATAAACGATATCAATGAAGAATATATTATCAAAGGAGAACTCAAAGAAATAGCCGACAATTCGCAGATGCACAAACGAAAAGCTCATGAAACCGGAACTCAGACGACTACAGAAGAGGATTCGAAAGAGGAAGTCAGATCGCAATGATGGAGAAGGAAGAATAAGGAGGAGAGCGAGAACATATAGAAAAAAACGAATCGTGCCGAGACAACGAGGAACCGATCTTGGCATTGGAGTAAGTTTTCATACGCATGAACCAGATCATATAAATTATATATATAGTAGTAGTAATATAAATTATATAAATAAAATAAATAATAAAGTTGATATCAATAATATAAATGCTAAAATTAAAAAAAAATAATCAAAAAGAACAAAGTGAACCAAAACCCCATCGGGAACCAGAAGTAAGTCAGAACGTCGTGAAATTTATAAAAAAGGAATCATTTGGTTATAGAGAATTGCTAATAATTAATAATTTCAAAAATGTTACAATTACATACGATAAATTACAGGGCCGACCGAGTGTAAAAGTTAGAATAGAAGACATAGAAATCGAATGTTTACTGGATTCAGGTGCAGGGTTGAACGTTATGACGGAAGGAATATTAAAAAACTTAAATAACATAAGAATGGAACAGACAAATCAGAGATTGACTGCAGCAAATGGACTACAAATTGATGTCACAGGAGAAATAGAAACGATAGTAAAGATTGGAAATAAAGCCGAGAAAATAAGATTTGCAATAGTGAAAAATTTGAAACCAGAGATGATCGGAGGAATACTATTGATGAAAGAGTTCGGAATAGAATTGAAATAGAAAGAGCGGATTTATCAGGAAACAGAGAGAACTAACAATATGGGAAATTGAAGCTAAATTTGGAAAAGAAATCACCTACGAGAATCGCGTTCAAGAGGCATTAAAAGTGATAGACACAAAGAACGATAAAACACTAGAGAAAATAATTCACGAATATGGAGGAGTATTTATGGCAAACGATTGGGATATAGATCGTACAAACTTGCTACAACACCGAATATAGACAACAGTGTGACACATAAACATAAAACCGTAAAGGCAGCCGGTACATCTGGAAGACAAACTAGAAGAAGCTATAAAAAAATTTGGAGAAAAACGAAATAATAAAACCATGTAAATCTGAATGGAACACACCAATAGTGTGCATGTTGAAATAGGACATGGACGAAATCAGATTGTGTCTGGATTTTAGACAGTTAAATCGAATCACTAAGCGCCAAGCATTCCCCATGCCGAATATAGCTGAAATGATGGATAGATTACACGGTACCAAATATTTTAGTACAATAGACTTAGGGAATGCATACTATCAAGTAGAATTGGACAAAGAATCACAGGAAAAGACGGTGTTCTCCACCAAGACAGGACAGTTTTGTTTTAAACGGATGCCTTTATGCATAGACGCATCCCCAGGAACATTCCAAGAACTAATGACAAAGGTGTTAAAACCAATAAAGAAAAGGGCATCAGTTTATTTTGATGACATACTAATAGCAACAAGTACCAAGGAAGAATATTACAAGGTGATAAGAGAGGTATTTGAGAGGATCCAACAAACAGGACTAAGAATAACGTTTATTGATATTTTTGATTTGAACAATATAAAGCTGTGGGTTATTTTGTGTTATTGAAAATAAAGTTTCTAAAAAGAATTTGTGTTCATTCATTTATATATTTATGTTGGAAGAACCTACTGATTAAGTAGAGTAAGATTAAATTTTAAAGATTTAAAGTTTAAAGATTAAAGATTAACGATTTGTGTTTTTAAAAAGTAAATATTTGAATTAAAAGATTTTAATACTCAACAGTATTTATTATTTTTAATTTGTTATTAAAAATTTTTTCAAGTGAATAAACGTAAATTTTTTCACAACATATTCTTATATAAACCAGAAAATTATTATTTACTAAATTTCATTAAATTAAATAAAACATGCAATACGATTTTAAATATATTTTTTTCATAATTCAGAAAAGAAACAGAAATAAAATGTTTTATAATTACATTTATAAATCACGATTTGGATAAAAATTATATCATGATCTCCTAACCCAGAGTCAGAATTCCCAAAAATGGTTCAGAAAGTTTTCATAAGGAGTATACGATTCGGATAATTCAATAGATGCGACATTAATCGGCAGAACCGGGACTACATAATAGACATTTCTGATGCGCTGGATAACTTAACGGATTACATTAAAATTACAAAAAATACAAACTATCTAAAATAAAAACGTAATTAAATTAAACTAAAAATGAGTTCAAAATCATCAATAATAAAAATATTCATAAAATTAAATCTTAAAATTGAGGTCGAAACCTTTTAAATTAAAAATATTTTCAACAACAATTACAGCGACACCGCCAAAATATTTCGATGCAATGTTTGAGAGTAGAAAATCGATCATCATTGCGAAAAATTCAATAAAGACTCGATTTTAACGTCATCATTGCAGTAATTGTTACAATCAAACACAGAATCGTAAATTATCTTCATAAAATATCCATAATACGAGTACAAAATCGTTTTGTAACTCTCCTAGAAGTTCAGTCGGATCCTGGAATCGAAAAACCAAATTAGTGACTACATCGCCCGCTCGCTTTTTCACGTGCCCACTTAACGGTAGCACGACAGTAAACATTCGAGACAAAAAGAATCAACGGTCCTTTTTCTTTTATTAAACATTAAAACTACGAACATTTAATATTCAATTTTTGAAAAATATTGATAAAAAATAGATGCAAATATGTAAAACAGTTTCCTGCTCACAAATGAAACGTTATTTCAAAAGCATAAGCACACGTTAACTACATAGATAAATTATGAAAACATGATAACGAATCTTGTTCTTCAATGGTGTATTAATTATTATTGGTCTTTATGTACAATAAATGCCGGCCTTTTTTACAATATTTCTAAAATATTTAATTTGTATACAAACGTATCATATTTATCAATATAAAAACATTAAATAATTATATCAATTTAAAATATAAATTTCAAGATGCCTGAGTCTGGGGTCGGCTCAGTTCTGGAGATCAACATCGGATTTCTTTATTATTTATTCTTCACAATTTTCATTTGACTCTTTTCGCCGACATGCTTCCCATTCCTGATACGTTACGGCAGTAAAACCTACGCCCTCTCCAGAATCAGAATCAGGCAGAAGTAAACGAGAAAAGGCCATTTAAATACATAAACAAATTTGATTCCCGAACGTCTACATAATAAAAACCAAATCTGTATGTATGTCTGTAACGCTCAATGCATACTATGACTAAAATGCGAAATGGCTGAGGAACAGGAAGGACTCCACATTATAATGTGGTCAATCAGTATAGCCCGCGTCGAGGTGGTGCTGTCTGGGCAGCGCATTTACAGAAAACTGTGGTAGTCAACCGACTATTAATTCAACACCGATTTGGAAACAATAAATAATAAATCAATATAGTTACAATAGAAAAAATAAAACAGAAGCTTTCAAAGACGAAAATTTAGGTCCCCCGTCAAACATGACGGGTCTTTAGCTAGTATATATATATATATATATATATATATATATATCAGGGGTGGCCAACCGGTCGACCGCCAAGGTTTTCTAAGTATCCCCCGAAGCTAATATTGAACAACTTGTTTTAATATAATTAATGTTTGAAAATCTAAATTACATAATTTATTCCTACAACAATAGACTATTTGTGCAACGCACCATACTGTCTATATTTATCGCGTTGAATTATGCAAATAAATTTTAACATTGAAATTAAAAATAAAAATAATGATAATATAAAAATAACAATTATTCATTGTTTTGTTTTATTATTCCTTTTGAATTTACCATTAGACAAGATTTTTCAAATCAAAGTCAAAATAATTTAAATTCTTTTCAAAAAAATTAATTTAAAACATTTTTTATAATTATTTTATTTTTTCTTCATGAAGTGCTCATTATCTTTAATGTAGAAATTGAATTAATATAAAATTTTTTATATTACTATTCTCAAATATCAATTTTTTTATTCGTGGATATAATTTTTGTGTTTTCAGAATATAAATTTATTAATTACTTATTTTTCCGATAATTTTTAATTAATTATTTAAAGACTTTATTACTAATCATGTATTAACATTGACCTTCTTATTTTTAATTGAATAAACCAAGAACAGCCAGAAAATACAAATAAACTTATCATTATCACAGTGAATGGGAAGAAGACTATTTCTTTACTATGATAAAAGATAATTGTGTTTGTTTTATTTTCAATGTCTAAAGCAAATTATAAAGCAAACTTTGAAAGACATTTTCTAACAGTTCATAAAAATATCCGCGTGGTAATGTGTTAGGAAAGGTTAAAATTCAAAAACTTAAGGCACAATTAACTGCAGGATTTTATAGTTTATTTAGACACAGCCCAAACTGCAACACTTCTGCAATACCTTCATGCAAAGTCGCTGATTAGACATAATAAACTGTTTCAAGATAGAGATAGCCATTTTACATGAAAATATTGATAAATACATTGTGTTATCACTACAATTTGACAAATCTACGAATTATATTGGCACTGCACAATCGTGTGTTTTTATTTGAATAGGTTTCAATGGCATGTCAACCACTGAAGAATTATTAACTATTATTCCAATGTATGAATGAACAAGAGATCGGAATGTCTTCGATTTGTTTAACAATTATGTTGTGCCTCACAAATTTTCCGATATGAAAGTTGGTATCAATAACCACTGATGGAGCTCCGGCAATGATCGGTAATAAAGCGAATTTGTTGGTTTATGTAAAGGTGATGATATTCCAAATTTTATGAATTAACATTGTATTATACACACTCTAGTACTGTGTTTAAAAGTACTGAAATTCGATCACGTTTGTCACGACGTCAGTTTTGCGTCTTACTGAAAGAATGCGAAGATGAACACAGTGAGTTGTTACTTCATACTGACGTAAGATGGTTAAGTACATCTTTCTTTTTAGATTATAATTTTTAGAAACTGATAAATAAAGAAAAATATCCGAATATTTGCAAAATTGTCGCACATTTCAATGCCTTTGGATTAACATATTTATGTGAATAAGCATTTTCATTAACGAATGCAATCAAAACAAGACATCGATCACGGTTAGCAAATCAACATTTGGAATTATGTTTAAGATTGACCTTAAGTTCATATTGCCATATTTTTTAAAACTTGCATTATTTATGCAATGTCGGATTTCGTTCAATTAAACACTTATTTATTTGCTTATTTACAAAGTATGATTTTTAGAATAAATGTTTTTTTTAGAATAATTAGTATTTCAATTTACGAAATAAAAACACTTTATAAATACTATTTTTTCTTTATACACAATAATATTTTTAATTGAAATTTTTGTTAATGATTTACTAAAATATCTAGGTAAGATTTTAAAAATCCTAAAATTGAAAGCGTGATTCATAGTCATAGTGATTCAAAATAAGTAGCCCTTAATGGATAAAAGTTTGGCCACCTCTGATATATATATATATATATATATATATATATATGTGTGTGTGTGTGTATGTTTTAATTACTGTATATTTTCAATTTTTAGCTTGAAACTACTTACTTATTGGACAAATATGCACTCCATTATTTGCTATAACTTACGATTTTCAGATATTTTATGAAAATGGAAACATGATTTATTCTATTTCTTACATTTTGTATTTTAATAAATTTTTCTGCGAAATATTTTCTTAATTTTTCTTTTATAAATATGAACAATGTGAAGAAGATGAATATATATTTATTTTTTTATATTTATTTTAAATAGTATTTACTTGTGCGAATGTTCGACATTAAAATTATATTATTCTTTACAGTGCAGAAGAAATATTCAATTATTGCTATAATTATTCACATTTGAGTGGGCAGTTGAATTAAAATCACTAAAATAGTAAAAATAATTTTTCGATAAAACGCTAAAGAAAACATTTAGAAAAATTGATAAAAAATGGAAAAAAAATTATTTTTCTTTTATGAATTAAAAAATATAAAAAAGTTATTATTTGTTGTTTTTAATGTAAGTGGAACAAGTATCGATTCGATGAGAGGGGCTTAAAACAGAATGCAAATAATCAGGGACCAAAAAAGAAGCTACACAGGAAATATTACATTTTGGATTAAAAATATCCAAGTAAAAACTAATCTTTCTCTATATTTTAAAATTTTAATCATATTTAAAATAACTATTAAGAACGCTATTTGGATTTGCAATACAATTATTGATTCCACAACTTGAATTGCCACTAGGACAATTCTTCACAACATTTTTGTAATGAGTCATCGTTATTGATTGATAAAATTAATTCTATTTCCAAAAGTTTTATTATTCAAAAAAATTTAAAATACAATTTATTTACAATTCGATGTCAAAATAATTTATAATTTAAATTACAAAATAATTTTAATTATTTTTAAAAACTATTTTAAATATATTATTTATGATATATTAATTTAATTTTAAAGTTAGTTATTTAAATTTTAAAACTGATTAAATAATAGTATGTTTTAAAATATTTAAAATATGAATCTTCCATCTGTGTAGTGGAAACACAACACTAAAACAACATACCAAACAACATACAATAAGCGCCATTCGAAAATATTCCTCACAATAACAATTCTAATATTTTTTTTATTTTAGTAAGGTTTAACTCGGTGGAAATATAATTGCTCTATAATAAAGAAACGTGAGAAAGAAATGAATTTAAAGGTGAATAAAATATAATTAAATAAAGAAAGTTAGTATGTAAACCAGAATCTTCAAGGAAAATCTGAAAAGGTGAAAGAGTTCGTTACAAATACAATTTATAATATAAATAGACTAAATGCTATAGTAACTGTTTTTTTATCTTTAATAACTTTATTTATTTTCATTTCTAATTAATCTAAATTCAATTTGTAAAATAAAATGATGATATAAAAATTTGGTTTTAAAATAATATAAATACATTTTTTATACAAAAAAAATACTAAATTGATCACAAATAATTTGTTTGTATTTATTCCATTATGTAGCACTAAATTTAAACCAATCTTTTATAACAGCACGTTGTAATTTTCTACAATCTTTCTCATGGAAGGACATCTTTGAATAATTTCTGTCACATTTATCGTCTTTCGAGACACTGACAACAGCACTTCTTCCTCGACAAGTCACCCGGAAACATTCTTCCGAATCCACTCCAAACTCAAATCCATTCATCAAAGGATTGGAACAAACCATATCGACATCAAAACAAAATAAACTGTTTTTTGGTGGAAATAATCCAGATTGTAATAAAGTTAACAATGCTTTTTTAAAGTCATTTTTCGACATTTTCATGCACATGGACCTGCTCATCAGTTGAAGGAGAACTAGAATCACAAGAATTTTCTGCATTTTAAAAGAAAAAATAATTTTTATTAACGGTCTTATTTTTATAATATAAATAATCCAATAAAGAATCGGAGAAGAAAACCAATAAGAAATTTGTCATTAAATTAAAACAAAAAATATCAAAAATAATTGCTTATCCATTTAGTCTATGAATATGGAAAGAAAAGATAAAATCTCTGTCGCGGACTTTATCTTTTATGTTTCTTGATAAAAACTCTCTTTAAAAGTTTTACTATTTTTGAGATAAACTTTATATTATAAACAATGATTTAAAATACGAATTATAAGTATTTCTAATATTAGATTGGAACGAAGGTTTGGTCAGTTTTTTATAAAAGCTCATGATGGAGGAAAGGGATTATGAGCATGCAGGGCCAGAGGACACCGAGGATTTTGATCCAGCCGCCCTTGATGCACTTCTACAATGATACAATTTTAGGATTCGAGTGCAACAGGGGGGGGGGAAGAAGATCAAGTCCAGGATGACGAATCATCTCACGATGAAGCACAAGTCTCATTCCCATATCGGACGCGGGTTGGAGACACGTCTGAGGATGAAAATAACCCATCATGGGAGGAAGAATTATCCTCCAATGATGAGTTGATAAGGTGATGAGTAGGAGTGTCGGACTTGGCGGAAATGATCATCCAATTGAAGGGTGCGGGGGAGGCCGCAAGTAAAGAACCCACGGGAAAACCAGGGCATATGTTGAGGACGGCTTTGGCCCGAAACATGATGTGAATGAATTTATGTAAGAACCGGGCACTTTTGCTCACATACATAAAAATAAATAAATAAATTTTTTAATTTAATTTTATCTTATGACTCGTTCGTAAAATGTATAACGCATAGAGGGGTTCTGTGAAAGTGTGACACTTTGTGACAAGGGGGGAGGGGGGTTCTAAAAATTTGTTACGTCACAAAAAATGATTATTATTGAAATCTTTTTTCAAAAAATAATAAATATTATAATGCTTGATTTAACATTAGAATTACAGGGTTTTTCATAAATATAACGACAGTTTTCATAAATAATTGGATTCATTTACATAATATGATATAAAAAGGCGGGACGAAAAATCATAAACAAAAACCAGCTACATGTGGATATTCAAAGCATTATGGGAAACGATAATTCTTTAGCATTACAGGGATGTCGACATCTTCTACAATCACCAATTTCCGTTTCCCAAATGTATTGGGAAATGAAAGCAGCCAATCTTAATCGAAAAAGACTTCAGAAAAGATCAATTGTTTGAGTTACGGATGAGAATCGAAACACAAGACAGATATTTTGTGCTAACGTGTTGGGTATGACTCGAAGGGAATATTGTTTTTGGATGAATCTGGTTTCAATTTACACATATCAACAAACTATGGTTATAGCTCTATGTCAGAAGAGACGATTCTGTACTAACCAAGATCACAAGGAAGAAACGTTTCTTTGTGTTCAATAATATCGACATTTCGAATCGAACATTTCAAACTCGTTGATGGTGCATATAATAGGGAAATATTTCTTACATTTCTAAACGAATGTTATGATCGCGAAGTCTTTGTTGAAAACCCAGTACTTGTTCTTGATAATGTTAGGTGTCATCACTGTGCCGAGATTGCAGACTTTTGTATTCAGAAACATATAGAAATTTTATTTTTGCCTGCATATAGTCCCGATCTAAATCCTATTGAAAATGTTTTTTCGACAATTAAATCAAGTTAAGATCGAATAAGACCGAGAGCAAATTCACGAAATATTCTTATTTCAAATATTTCGACTGTAATTTCCAACTTACAGGATTTTACAATGTGCAGTCAATATTATCGGCATTTTTGGGAAACCGTGAATTTGATAAACAACAGGCAGCAAAGTTAATTTTATGATTAAAATATTTGATGGAAATTTATTTATAAATATATGTAAATTTATTTGTTAGCCAGTTTTCTTTTTATATTTTTATATACATTAATTTTTAATTATTTTTAATTTTTAATGAAAATTTGTCCGATTAATTTTGAAAACTGTCCAATTATTTAGGAAAATTGTCGTTATATTTATGAAAAACCTGTAAATGAATTATGTAAGTTTTATTACACGATGTATTACAATACTATTAATGTCACTATAATTCCCTTCAAATTTTAAACTGTAAAACCTTTCAAAAATTTGATTTTTTATAAATCTTTATAAATTATAAATCTTTAATCTGTAACATGTATCTGTAATGGGAATAAATTTTATGCATATTCATTTAATAGTTTTACTTAAATTTTTATACGTCATGAAAAAATTCTAGGTCCTAAAACTAAAAAGATACTATGAAAAGAGGAAAATCAAGTACTTGCATTAATTGAAGATAATGCTGGAAGATAATGCGTCGAATGGATCCAAGAAAATCTTTTTAACGAAGAAATTATGGATTTGCCGATGCCCGAAGAATATGAATTACAGGAAAATATGCCAATTTTAACAATTGAAGATCATTTAGCGCAAATTTGGGAAAAAAATGGATGAGAAATAAATAAAATATTGTAGTTTGTATATTTTGTGTTTTTGTGATTTGTGACCTGACACATATGGGGGTCTTATGAAAGCGTGAACTGGCTGCTGAACTCCAAACTTCCAATACAACCTTTATTCGGAACCTACAGAAAATGAACAATAAAATAAACGTTGTCAAGAGATTCAGAATCCATTGCAACGGATTTTGATGTATGATAAAAACTGGGTTGCTTCCGATAACCGAAATGCCACGCCTCGAAATGATCTGCATAAAAAAAAGATTATGTTGTGCGTTTGTGGATGGGATCGGAACTTGTTCACTGGGAACTCCTTCCAAGCGATCAAAACATCACTTATGAAGTTTACGATACAAAATTAGACCGTGTTCAAGCCGCTTTGCGTGTTCGTGGTATCAACTCGTCACATATTTGTTTTCAACATGACAACGTCGAAGCTCATGTTTCACACCGGAGGAGCCAAAAACTTAAGGAATTGGGTTGGAATGTTCTTAAGCAGCCACCCTATATCACAGACTTTGAATCTCCCTGTAACCGTGTATCCTCGTTTTCCGAATTGCGTTTTCGATTAATTTCTCCATTGAAATATTTTTGTCTCAGTTCGTCAGGGTATTCTGTTCTTCCGGCACTGTTGAAATTTTCGTCTTCGCAGTTCATTTCCGCAACTGTAAATCTTTGTCTCTAATAATCTCTTCGGCTTCTTCGAAAATAATCCTGTCTTTCTTTGAATCTGTTATCGTTCTGATGACATTGCGATTGAAAATGTCCCTTTCTTTGACAGAAAGAACATTTCACATTGGGACAATCTCTTCTCAGATGTCCATCTTCATGACATGTCCAACACCTAACATTATGTCGCTTTTGATTGAAGTTTTCCTTTTGATATTTCTTGGAATATTCAATTGAATTTTTGATTCTATTATTGTCATATTTTTCATTTTTGCAATTGTTTCGGTCGAATGAATAACTACGCCTTTTATATACCACTGTATTCCATTCATTTGACTGTCTTTGAGTACCCCTTTGTGTGTAATTGTAAGCTGTCATTGAATCGATTGGATCCATTTTTTTTTATTTTATCCATTCTCAAAACAACATCTTTAATATCTTTGGCTTCAGAAATTCCCTTTAAAACGACTTCATTTTTGAATTTCATAACTATCAATCAAATTCATATAAACATGATTTGCTAATTCCTTTTTTCCAATTTTTTCTCCGTGATTTTTCGATTAAGTGGTCCGCCATCTTCAAAATGTTTTCCGGATTTTCTCCATTGTGTTTTACGAGATAGAGTTCTCCCCTATCATATCCAACAGATTTTTCTTCTTTGAAAAAGCCTATCGCAGTTTTGCAACATAATTTTCTCCTCCTACGATTTCGTATTTGTCCTTGGCTTCTGGTGACGGAAAAACAGTTACCAGCAACAGCCTTTTTTCTTCAGGAATCTCGATCATATTTGAATATCTGTCGAATTCTTTGATAAAATTCTGCAAACATATTGTCGTTTCAATTATAGATTTCTGGTCCTTTGATTGACAGGTTCATGAGAGTCGTGGTCGCCATATTAAGGATAATAACATCCGAAGTCTTATTACAAGATTTATTAAGACTCAAATGGTCTGTAATCAGCGTCTGGGGCATGACTTGTTTCTTCAATTGATTCTTCAAAAAATTTGCCAAAATCTGCAATGATTAACACAATTGTATTTTTAATTAATTTTTAAATAACAATTAATTTATTATACAATTAGTAATATTAATTTTTAAATTCGACAATAATTGACTTCAATTGTCTAGAAATAGATGTCATGCTTCAAACACCAACCTGTCTCAAACATACTATAAAACTCATTCAACAATCACTCAACATCATTGAAACATCATTCCAATATCCCTCATATCGGCAATTACAGAAATTCGGCATAACATAAACTAAATTATCTCGTATTAAAAACGTAATTAAAAAAATAATAACCAAAGTCATCCATTTAAAAATATATTTTACGACAATATATTTCGACGGATCTACCGTCATCTTCAGGTCACTAATTAATAATCAATTCACCTGTATATAAATACAAA
>MQRK01252468.1:12593-23990 GCA_001938485.1 Girardia tigrina | reverse complement strand
CAGAACTGAAGATGCCACAAAAGTGGCGAAACATGTTTTCAAATAAAAATTTAAAATTAAAATGGTGTTATTTTTGTTTATTGACGAAATTGCCATTTGATTTAAAGAAACTTAATAATAATAATAGTCATTTTTCCAAAAAAAGCACTTTTGATTTTCCACAAATGTGTTTATAAATATAATAGACTATTGTTTAAATTTTTAATTAAAAATTGTTTTTTTCGAAATTTACGTATTTTTCGTAATAAAAATATTTTAGCGTTAATCAAAGTTTAATTGGTTAAATCTTTGTCGTGATGAATTTTCAAAAAAAATTTCGATTTCCAGAATCCTGGCTAGCAAAACTTCTCATACTTTTGTATATGAAAAAAAAACAATGTGGTTTCAGGTGCTGAGATAGAATTACGATGGGACAGGGTGCAGAACATAAGTTTGGTAGCGGTTAGAGGCAGTCAGGTGAATATTCGGAGTAAAGGGAAACTATGTTCTATTCTGCTTGACGAAATGATTGTGATTAAAAGACTACATGGATATGTTGACATAATAGTTGAAAACGACATCATTTACAAACATGAATTAACCGCACGAGTTGGTGATGATAACGTATGTATAACATTTAGTGTAATGGAGTAAGGTCACAAGTTATCACTTCAGTAAGTGGAATTGAAATGGGTATAAAGTTAGAAATGAAAGATGATGATTGTGATGCTCAGTATGACGGAAATTATTGTAATACGAGGAGGAAGTTCGTCAATGATCCTCCAATCGTCAGAGATAATGAGTTATTTTGAGAAGAGGTGAATGAGTGGATAAAATAATGGTTTGGATAAAGTTGATGGTAATCGAGAAGAGAAAATGCTTAATATGATACCTTTGATCAAGTTCCAGCTTGTCGAAGGCAAGAAGACATGAGTACAGGTGGTATTTTTATTTTTAAAGTTCAAATTTTGTAATTTTAGTAATAATTTTATCTACATATTAATTTTATTTAAAAATGATTTTATGTAAAGAAAGAACATTTATTTAATTTAAAACTTAGTTAAAAGCAATTTACTTTATTTAAATTATTAATATAAAAAATAGTAACGATATAATATTTTTAAAGTTTTTAAAAATCTTTATGCTGTACTTTAAAATGCAAATTATACTCGAATAATTATTTATCGTGAACATCCAAAATATCAATTTTCCAACTGGATTGGAGAAATACATTTCCAAATACTAAACTCAACATACAAAATTCAACATACCAAATTTAAAATATTCCTCACAATTTGAAAATGCATTCCTTTCAGAAAACATACAAAAATATTTTTAGACATTCAGTTATGTGTCACCAGATAGTAAACATTTTTAAGTTCTTCTGGACAAAATAAGATTTTTTATCATGCTTTAGTATGGTTTTTTAAATTGAAGTAAATATTTTTTTCAACAAAATCTGAAAAGCTATTTACTGTAATCTAATAAATTTGAAAATTATTAATCAAAAAATCTCACAGGTCGCGATATTGTCAAAACAGAAGAGATATTGGCGACAAGAAATCTGGAGTAGATGGCATCATTCCTCTGGAAAAAAAATAAATATCAATGTATTTCATATTATAAATATGTTACCCCATTGATAACAAGATGCGGGATAAATGGAATTGGATTATGATAATCCGTTTCCAGTGCGTTTCGGTAAAGCAGCAATATTCCGCGATAAGATTCAACACAATTATTTAGTATCTTAATATCAATCATATATTCTTTCGCACACTAAAGATAATTAAGTCAAATATTTTTAATATTAATATTAAGTTAATGTCAATATATTGTTATCAAAGCAATTACAGCCTTGGCCAAAAGTTTAGAATAATAGAATTCTTAAGCAATTTTCATATTCAAATCAACAGAACATGTGTAAAACAGACATGAAATGGAACATAATATGTACTCAATATAGTAAAACGAATGTCGATACGAGGAGTAATGTCCACGGGACTCCAGAACCTTTTGAATTCTTCGAGGCATTGAATTTGTCAACTTCTTGCAGAAGTCAATAGTATAGAGAAATTTCATATCTCTTGAATCTTAACTCGAAGATTATCAATAGATGATGATTTCTTCTTAGAAATGGCATCCTTGTCCAAAGCCCAACAGTTTTCTATAGGTTTTAGGTCTGTAGATGACCCAGGTTGGGATCCCATGAGGTTCACACCATTGTCCTGAAGCCATCGCTTAAAAATCTTGGATGTAAGACATGATGCCTGTCTTGCACAAAAACTGGCAGTTCCCATGCTGCATACTGGCAAGAAGTGAGTCGCTGAATGTCTTAATATATTGATGTGCATTGATGGTAGTTTTCTGTGGTTGGATACATAGTCCTTGAGGTTCTGCAGCACAGGTGGAACCGCACACCATCAGAGATTGTGAATTTTTCCCACACTGGACTGTAAATCGTTGATTGTACCGTTGATTAAGAGATTGCCGAACCCTCCCATGCTGAATCTGAAATTGCTTTATGAAAGCCTCATCAGTAAATATAACATGATTTCATTGTTTACTTTTCAAATGTGCATACTTTCGGCAAAAGATAATGCGATCACGAATATTCTTTTCTGAGAGCCTTGGGTTCGTTACTGGACTTTAAACACAATCCATTAGAAAGTCGACATCGAATTTTTATTAGACTCATCGGACTTTCAACAGGCAAGCCCGCAGCAATATCAGATGCAGAGGGTAGTGGATGAGCAATGACAGCCCAACGAATAGCCGCATCATCACGCCTGGTTGTTACTCGAGGACGTCAACATCTTGGTCGGCTGAGAAAACTGCCCATGTCACGAATTCGTATGAGAGCCTTTCTAACCACTGATTGAGAGATATGAAGTCGTAATGCAATCTGCATTTGGGAATGCCCTGATTGATGTAAAATGGAAATTTGAGCACGGACAGCTGGTAAAAGATCACTTTTCTTCCCCATTTCACACAACTAAGATTATGACTGCAATACTCGGAGAAATGAATAATATGTTGAATGAATGCATGTTATACGTCTATTCAACAACCAATTATAACATCTGAAATATTTGGAGTGATATTCTTAGATTAAATTATCTATTTTAGCTATAAGTGAAATTAATGCATTCCTGATGTAGTATTCTAAACTATTGGCCAAGGCTTTACACTCGGACTAAAAATTTATCCCCAAGAAATTATGTCAAAATGTTTAAGAATTATTATTAATAAAATAAAGATATCGTTACATTTTTATTGTAAATGATTTTTATAAATGACTTCAAATAAACTGTTATTAAAACTTCTTCTACCCCTGTCGAATCAATAGGTAATTTTTGTAAATATAATATTATTTGCAAATATAAGGAATAATTATTATTTAAATGGTGTTGTGATTGATAAATTACAAGGGAAGGGTCATAACCTAAAGCAAGGTTTCTTGACAAAATATAATTCATTGACGAAATGCTTAATTAATTGGTTGTATAGTTTTATCAATACAGTTTCTGAACTTCCGGTCGCATGTGAATCAAAATATTTTTTGTACAGAAAACTTCTTATAACGCAATCAGTGATACATAACCTTACTCGATCGACTGTTCATACAATTTTGAATGTTCCATAATTTTGAATTAGTGAATATTTATTATGAATTAATTATCGGTAAATAAGATTTTCAGCAACCAGTCATCGAAAGAACTTTAAAAATATTTACAAAAAAGTGTCATTTCTTTTAAATGATGAAAATATTATGGGAAAGATGGGGTTATAACGGGTTCTCCAGTAGCAATAACGTTTGCATCCATTTATATGAAATTTCTAGAAAATCATATTGAAAATTATTATCAGAAAAAAACGTCTGCGTTTATATATGATGTTTTAGATAATATCATTTGATATTTAGAAATCAATCCCTTATTAAAATTATAAACGACCTTAATCCAAACATGAAATTTACTAAGGAATTACAAGTAAGTAATAAACTTCTTTTTCTTGATAATCTTATCACTAGGATAAATTAGGAACATAAAATTGAATGATAAAAAAAGACAAAAGATAAAAGTTTCTAAACATTATGAAAGAGTTTTTGTGATTAAACATCTAGTGACGGTATGAAGAAAGGCATATTTAACAGAGTTTATAATTTGTTTTCTGATTTTCTAATTGTAGATGATAGTTTGAATATTCTTAGAGAACGCTTGGTGGACAATGTACAAATAAACATTGATTAAAAATGATAAAAAAAGGAAGCTATTGAAAAGCACAAGCAAATCATTCTGAAAATATAGACTTAAGAATATTTAAGAGTATTTATAAATAAATAGGTTTCATCAAGATTTTTTAATCACATTCAAAGTGTAGAGATTTCTCATAAAATAAATCGAAAATGATTCGTGGATTGCAGGTTAATCTGGTTTATAAACTTAATTGTTACGAGTGTCAAAACTAGAAAATTAGAATGAAAAAGCAGTTGATCTTTACCACTGATTGATTTGTAAGAAAAGAAGGTCACATTACGAGTGGCAGTTCTGTGAATCACTAATGATAAGACATTATAACATCAATTAACATTCAAAATTACACAAATGAAGCCCCTTCATTATTTCAAATTTATTTTAATAAAGATTGTAAATTGTAAGTACTAAGGATAAAGTAAGAAAATATTGAAATATGTACTATTATCATTAGGACTAAAACCTCTGGGTCAAAATCCTACGCAAAAAATCCTTTAGTTTGGAAAAATATAAAAATAATTTTTACATATTAAACATTTTGAATCAAACTTATTGATACGTTATTCTTTAAAACAAAAGATTAAATGCAATCCCAAGTAAGAACACCAAAATCCTTCTATTACTGTAGCTGCGTAATCTAATACAATTTATTAATGGACTGTTACAAAATTAGTCCTGATAGTTGAATATTACAATAATAACTGGTAGTACAAGTTCATTATGTTTTAAAATCAATGTTATAAAAGCAGGATTTGAATATCCGTTTTAAAGCCCTAGAATGTAGAGCAGAATGAATGTTCCTTTGAACAGTCCAGTTGCTATCGGCTAACATGATATATAACCAGCGCTCTCAATATTTTTCATTTTTTACTTTTTGATCCGAAATTCCCGGAAATCGATCCATATTTGATATTAAATTATTCATAGTTTTAAGTCTTATCATTTAAAAAAAGGTCTCACAATAAGAATAAAGTCTTTCTGTCTTTACGTTGTACTACATTCAAAAGGTTTTCAACACTGCATCTGTGATGGGTTGACGGATTTTAGGACTATCAATAATAACAGTTTTCAACTTGTTTTTATTGATGTCTAGTGTTTTGCTTTTCTGCAGTTCCCCCGCAAGTTATTGCTTTTTCGTAAAAAGAAGTGTTGGGATTTTAAAAACCAAAATATAAATGATTCAATAATTAGACAATTAGGCTCCGGATAGAAGGTTACGATTTTTGTCCGATGCTCGAGTCCCAACTAAAAATTAATTGAAAATAACGATTACCAATTTGTGTAAAAATAATAATTTAAAATATTTTATTAATTAAATTTTTTGAAATTTTTATAATTAAATGATATAATTTGGGTATAAATACCCATAAATTTTTAATTAAATTCACACAAAAAAGAAAATTTTTATTTAAGCAAAAAATATCATTCTAAAGAAAAATAATAATAAATAAGAAAAGTATTTGAGAATATTTAAGGAATGATGTCTTTGATCCAATTCAAAATATATAAGGAATACAAATATAAATACACCACTTTAATGATCGGAGGTTGTTAAAATAAAATGTTTTCGAATAGTATTCCTAAAATATTCTCAAATACTTTTCTTACTTATTATTATTTTTTATCCTTAATTTTTCTTTAGAATGATATTTTTTGTTTAAATAAAAATTTTCTTTTTTGTGTGAATTTAATTAAACATTTGTGGGTATTTATACCCAAATTATATCATTTAATTATAAAAATGTTAAAAAATTTAATTAATAAAATATTTTAAATTATTATTTTATTATTCCTGTTTATTTTTTATTATTATTTTATAATGGAGATTATAACTCCAATTTGGAATTTTGTTATTTTATTATTTTTATTAAAAAAAATGTCTTAGTTGGTGCGCGCTACCTGATTGCACCCGAGATTGTGCAATCAGGTTCACTCACTTTCAGATGGGTTTTCCTTTATTTTTTTATTCATTTTTAATTATGACCAAAAAAAATCAAAGTGTCTTTTTTATAATTTAATTATCTTTTATAATAATAATAACAATAATCTTTTTAAAATATAAATACTTGGTAACCTAACAGAAGTATCCCTATTGTCCCATGTTCACAAAAACCCTGGGTACTCAGTTGACCATGACATTTATTAAAACAAAAAGGTAAGGATCTACATATCAACTCTAAAACTCCATCTAAATCATTTTAAATTTTCATTCACATATACGTTTTGCTTTTAGAACATATATTGGAGAGTTCATCTAGAGCAACTTATACAAACTGCGGTGGTTTGTGCGACAATGGATTAATGAAGTTCATTATTCGACAATTAGTCAGAAATTAGGACAAAAATCTTCTTCTGACTAAACAAAACATGTGTCCAAAAAATTTTAGGTTGTCTTGAAAATTCGTAGCGTATTTTAATGGGAGTTTGGAGGTTTTAAAAAGCTTAAATATTCTCCCTTTCTTTCTACCGCTTTATTACCATTTCTGCTCAAGAGTCTTGAGTCAAAACTCATTATGCCTCTCTCTTAAAGTTTTGATTTTTGCTCGCAAAAGCCACCTCCAGATATTTTTTGCAACCTTCTGAATTTTCAAATTTCTTTTCAGTAAGAGAGTTTTGAAGGAACCTGAAAACGTGATAATATGGAGGAGCGTAATCCTGAGAATAAGGAGGATGCAATAGAATATCTCATTCAAGTTCGAATTTTTTTCGAGTCTGCAATGTTGTGTGCGGCCTTGCATTGTCATGATGAAATACAACATCTTTTCTGTTGCCAAATTCTGCGTGTTTCAGCTTTATTGTGACATGCAATTTTGATAATTGTTGACAAAATATTTGTCAGAATTAGTTGCTTCTTTGTTGGGAAGAGATTCGAAATAAATGATTCCCTTCCAATCTCATCATACGCTCACCAAAACCCTTTTTTGTATGAAGATCGGGCTTTGCTTATGTAAGTGACTGCTTACTGCTGTCTCCCCAAGATCTTTTCCGCTGTACATTATCGTACATTTTCCCTTTTAATATAATCAAATAATGAAATCTTCTCTCCTAAAAAAGGTTTTTTATTTGAAAGACACTTCTTTAAAAAATAACTCTTCAACAATTGAAAACAACAACTGTAAAACTTTCACTAATAAAGTTGATGGAATTTTCAACAAAATGAAATTTAATATTTATTCACTTAATGATTCAATTTCAAGTTTGGTAGATAAAATAAAATCTCCTATTCCTTCTAAAGATTTAAACTTTTCTAAACTTAAAAATAAAACAAAAAAACCGAATCAAAATTTTTTAAAAATATATTATCCAATAATAATAATACATATCATATTGTAGAACTTCTTACCTTAACATAATCGGCAACCGGTGAAAGTCTTGCCAACAAACATCCGATAAACGGAAGATGTTTATCAACAGAAGTTATATTAATAGCGCAGCTCTAAATCAAATCTTATAGGGGTACTGACACATAACTAGAACATCTCACAAAAATAATGTTCCCAGTGCACTCTAAAGGTCCATGTTGACATAAAAAGTTCCATTTCTCATTTTTCAAAAATTTCTTAAATTATTGATCAATTTTTATGCATAACCCTAACAATCTATCTTACCATTCCCCTCCCATATGGAACTATTCGTATTATTGTTGAATTTGTATGCTTTTTATAGAATGGAATTAATTGGTCATTGATGAAGTTTCTTGAGTCTGAGCACTTCGATTCGATGAACACGTCCATCGTTATCGGTTTAGAATACACAAAATTCTGTTCATATCAAATTACAAGTATCAATTAATTCATTTAAATCGACGTTAATTATTTACAGGATGCGTATTGCTCACTAAGCGGACTAATTTCATTCTTATTTCATAAGGATACTGAGACTTCATCCACAGAATAAGAAGAAATAGAACGAGAATACAAATCCATTTGATATTTTGTGAATTCGTCCAACAAAACTTTTTTCTCATTGATGATAAATAAAGTCAGAGAAAATTCCAATTTAAAAATTAAATAAAAATTGATATTATTATTGACGGATATTTCAATCAAATAATGCTTTATTGTAATACCAAATTTACAATAGAAGCAATTGTTTTTTTGAAAAGAAAATAATAAAAATTAGGAAAATAGAATTATTGTTGACAATTAAAAACAATTAGAAAATCAAAAAAAATTTATATCAATTCTTTATGCAGATAGAACTTCACGTGGCCAACTAATTGTTAATAAAAGAAAATATTTTCAAAATCAACAATACAAAATTTTTAAATTGTGTTGGCTAAGCAGTGATCCACTCGCATAAAGCATTGATAAAAATATTTTTTTGATTTACTAATTAAACTTTAAATTCGTTTGCTGGACTTTAGTTATTTTTCAATTTATTTTTTGCGTAATATAAATTACTCATACTTTATAAGTAGATCTTCTTATGCTAATATAGTTTAGGAACTCCGATGGACCGTTTTCTTCAAATTTGAGACCTAAAAAGTTATTTTAGATTATTGATAAAATTAAATCTGTATGATAATGTTCTAATAAAACAAAACTCATCCATTAAAAAATATATTTATTGACAATATATTTCGTCGGATCAACCATCTTTAACTCACTGATTAATAATTAATTCATCTGTATATAAATACAAAAATGATGATTATGTATTCGATTGCATGAAGTCACGCTAATCAAAAGTTCTCAATAAGCTGGTTGAGACTGCCGATTGAACATTGATTTGAGGGCAACGTTACCTAATTAACAATGCTTCACACGACACTCTTTCCAAATTACTGTCAAAATGCTTCCACAGAATTTTAAAATTATCAATATTAACATCACATTTACATTTTACCTATGTTCTGCAATATTACTCTTACTCTCTTTCGACCATTCTTTTGAATTCGTTTACAGAGATTAAGGGCAGTCTCTCCAATGCATGAGGTATCACACCCAATATATTTATATTAATAAACAATATCAGAACAAATTATTAAAGGTGTAATAGATTTTTTACTGATTTTATTGTGAATTTTATAAGATCGGGATATAATTTTTAATAATGTAATTGATCTTTTCTTGTACGTTCTACTTGTTGACTTGCTCCCTATCGAATTTAAAAACAACAATAGAACTTTGTTTAACTGAGTCCAAATAACAGAGCGACAATATAGTAATGATAAAAATATACAAACAGCTGACACAGCAACCATAGAATAATTTTATTTATGGTGAAGCACAAGATATTATTACAGGGTTAAGGTGTAATTTAGGATGTAACTGAAATTTGCATGTTAATATCAGACTGATATCTGCAGCTGTTCAAAACTGTTTTTGCGTTTGAAAATGGTGGAACTGTGTAAAAACATAAGTGACATTCGTTAGAAAAAAAGATAACTCAGTTTTAGTTAAAGTGCGTTAGTAGACACATGAAATTATTAAAATTCTGAAATAGGTTTATGGCAAGAAATTGAAATCAAAATCTCATTTTTTTATTCGGTGTAACACTTTTTCAGGAGGAAGATTAGACGACCGTCTTTTATCAGGATTGATACTTAAGTTGAAAAGATTTGTATTCATACTAAAAACGATCGACATTTATCAGTTCTACAAATAACTGACATGATTGACAAAAACAGAGAGAAGTACAAATGACCTTGACAGAAAATTTAAAAATATCAAATAGGTATTGTAAGGAGTTTCCATTATAAATAAAAACTAAGATTAATTCTACAATAATTTATTTTCACAACTTACAAATTTCTCCTTTTGAATATTTTAACCCTATAAATAGTGATATACATTATTTATCCTTACAGGTATCACGGAATATGAAAGAATATTAGATGTTAGGAAGGATTTAAATCTGTATATATATAGATATATATTGCCATACAAAGAAAATATTAGTGAACTTTTAAAAACCCTTATTATCAGTGTTGTTGTTGGTTAACATATGAAATTTTAACGAAGAATCAGTCAGAATTAGCGTTATACTTCCTCGTTGTAGTAAAATAAGACTCACAAAGTTCAAAATTGAAGTCTCATGTTATCTGTTTTTTTATATAAAGATATTTTTCGAAAAGAGTTCGTTCCTGACTGTTATATGAATAAATTAGAAGTTTTATCTATCAGTTTTAAGAGGCGATCAATATGATTACGAATTTTATGAGTGAGACCGGAGCTTTTTCTTGATAAATAGATTTTGCATTCTGATAATGGTTTGGTTTGCAGATAGCATTATGTACACATGTTTTAAACAAAGAATCATATCCAAGTACTTGATCAGTCTCCATACTCCCAGTATTTATCGCCCTGTAATTTATTTATATCCAATATTAAATTGACACCTGAAGGGAACTCATTTTCGTATCACTGAACCTGACAAAAATTGATTTTCACAGCTGTTATAAAAGCTGCAAAGATAGAACAAATCGTTGTATACAAACTGCAGAGGATTATTTTTACGGGGGTAAGTAACTGTAAGTGAATATTTTTAGTAAATCAATCTGATCTTTTAGAAAAAAATTGATTCAAACAAAAAGCACTATAACCTTATAAAATAATTGATAATTTTAAATCTTCAGAAAATGAATTAAATGATAAAGTCGATTAATTAAATAAACGGAAAATGGGAACTACAATATGATTGTATCGATAGTAACGGATATCTAGTTAATTTAATCGCATCACTTGAAATTGCTGTAGGAACTAGTAAATCAAAAAAATTTTATCCATTCTTTATGCGGGTAGAACTCTTTTGTAGAAAAGAAAATTACTATTTCATTTACTTTTTTATCTTTACTTTTTTGCGTTATATACAATGCCGTCCGTTAACACCGCACAACAACACCGATAATAACTATTTGTAATTTATAAGTAGATCTTTTTATATTATTATTGTTCAAGAACTCCGATTTGGCCGTTTTGTTCCAATTCTGGGAACTAGAAGAGTATTTTTGATCAAATTTTCACATAATCATTTATTATCATCTAAAATGAGTAAGTGTGCAAAATTTAAAGAAATTTGATTGAATAAAAAGCCTTCAAAATCCTTTATTTTTGCCAATTTAGTAAAAATAGCACCAAGAAGTATATATATATATATATATAGTTCTGGATTCAAAAATTGTTGTGATTATTATTGTTATATATATATATATATATAT
>MQRK01252466.1:0-10472 GCA_001938485.1 Girardia tigrina | reverse complement strand
TTTCCAGATTTCCTTTTATTTTTATTCTTTTTTGAGTTATCAAAATTAATAAATATTACATATAACTTCTAATTGTATCAGTTATACTATTGAAATTGTATTATGAAAAATGATTTTTTAATAATGATACTTTTTGGAGGTGTAGTATTTTAAAACTTCAATATTGAAACAAAATTTAATGCATTCATCAAGAGCATACAATTCATTATGGTCAATAAATTTCATTCAACTAACTTTGATTTCATTTATCTTAACTGTTCCCTACAATTCACAAAACTGACGCACAGTTCCGAGCAGACGACAATTGATATGTGATAATTGTAATGTTCCAGGTCCGAATGATGGAATATTACCATTGATGGCGGATATGCAACGAAACAAATCACAGGTGCGACCAGTAATGGATTACCGAGAACTGAACGAGTATGTATCGAACCATACTTCTCAATGAGACGTTTGCGGCAGCGAATTGCGTTCGTGGCGACAGATGGGGGATGACTTGGTTATTTTGGATCTTCGAAAGGCATATCTCCAAATCAATGTAGATCCATTATTGTGGAAAAATCAAGTGGTGGAACACAACGGACAGAAGTATGGTCTAACTCATCTCGAATTTGGTCTCATCGTCGCACCTAAAATCATGACTGACATAATGAATAAGCTTTTATCATTGTATTCCAGCATACGGGCCGGTACTGATTCTTACATCGATGACATTGTTGTGCACACAAAAATAATTTCTTGTGACATTGTTATTAATCATTTAAAACGTTTAGGGTTAGAAGCAAAAGAGTCAGAGAGTGCGGAGGTTAGGATCGCATTTGAAAACGGGACAATATAGTGGATTCAACGGAAGGTATTTAAACTCGAAGACAATTATTCGCTTGGTGTGGTCAGATGATTGGTCATTTTTCAGTGGCGGGATGGTTGCGCCCCGCGTGAAGTTATATTGAAAGGATGAACGAACGAGGTCGACAGAGATGGAAAAATCACTGACAATGTCGTGTCCATTATCGAGAGTGTACATAAGCGAATTATTATGGAAGGTGATCCAGTGGAGGCGTATTGAAGGCTCCATCAAATCGAGTAGCAAAGGTATGGTGTGATGCAAGTAGTATTGCCAGTGGTGTTTGTTTAGAAGTGGACGGTCGTATCGTAGCAGATTGATCATGGTTAAGGAAGGTCGACGACGGTGCTCATATTAACCTGACCGAATTGGATGCAGTGATTAGTGGAATAAATCTGGTGATTTGTGGTAGTTGAAGACCATAGAATTATTAACAGACTCTTCCACGGGGTACGGATGGTTACAGTCATTAATTGCAGAGGATAAACCTATCCGTGTCAAAGGCTTAGTTGAAGTACTGGCGAAGCGCAGGTTGGCAATGATCGAAGATCTGATGATGGAAAATGACTTGGTGGTAATCGTTGGTCTGGTAAAGTCTGGGGAGAACAAAGCAGACGCACTGACTTTAGTGCCGTGGTCATGGTTAGTTAAGGCTGTTGCGTTGGTCGCCATAGATGAACGGAGAATTTTGCAAGAACTCCACGATGTTCACCATTTTGAAATAGACAAAACGTTGTATCTTGCACCTCGGTGTTATCCTGACTTGGTGTTTCATCAATACGTCGTAAGGAAGATCGTGAAGTCGTGCGATAAATGCAGGTCTATCGACCCTGCTCCAATGCAATGGAATAAAGGAGAATTGGAAGTCACAGAAAATTGGGATTGCGTTGCATGTGACATAACACACTATATTAATGGAAAGTATCTTACTTTAGTAGACTGTGAACCGAGTCGTTTCGGGCTGTGGAGAACAATACCGTCTGAAACTGGTGACAGTATCGCGGAACAACTTGATTAGATATTTCGAGAGCATGGACTGCCCAGACAGTTGTTGTTAGACAATGGTGCATCTTTCAGATCCCAATTGATCGAAAAATTATATTTATCAAAGTGGAAAGTGGAGATGATTTTTCGATGTGCATAGAGACCAGCCGGGAACGGCATAGTAGAGGAACCACAGTGCAATCAAATAAATAACTTGAAGGAGCGACCGAGACGTATTGAATATGGTATATTGCTACAATTTGGCGCCAATGAGTGGAAGGGACTCAGAAGTGACCCTGGCAGTTCACTATTTAAATATAATTGGAGGATTCCTGTCTTCCAACCTAAACAAGTTAATTTTAATAGTGTTAGAAAATTTTCAGTTGGGAAACAAGTATTCGTCAAGCCTCACAACGCGAAATGCACAACTCAGTTGCCTCAAGGTACAGGAAACGGATGTGGCAGCACCGAATTATTTGTGTAGGTTAATGATATTCCCCTTCATGCTACATACATTCGGAGCGTGGGGTACGATTCAGTGGAGTAGAGCATGGAATCCGATGTTGGCGCTTCCAGGCGTCTTTTGGCTAAGGCGCTGTACCGACAGAATTGTATTGATGCCGGCAATCCAGATTAACCACGTCCTCTTCCACCGAAATTTTGCATTTTATTTTTTGATACTAATTCTTAATTACGAAAATTTGTAATTTCTACAACATCGATTTTTAGCAAAATAATTAGTGAATAAGTGATAAAATTTCTCATTTATCAAATGAATTAGTCTGTTATTGATAATTTCATAAAGACTTTCACGAAATTCTGTGTAGGAATCGTCAAAATCGTCATTATTCGAAATCAGTATTAATTTAACCATTTAACAACTTGTACGGCTTTAGATCGATTTCATCGGCTTCCGGGCGTCTTTCGGCAAAGGCGTTACACCGACAAAATTGTATTGACACGGGATATCCAGATTTTCCTCCGCAATTTCACATTGAAAAGCGTGACCGAAAAACAAACAAACAAACACAATTTTTAAACAAATATAATATATATTTTTATATTTTTTTTAATATTAAAACTGAACCAATTATACTGTTTTTTGCATTTTTTGAAAAATTATTCCCATTGACCCACAATTACATTTCAAAAACCCCCAACTTTGTTTTTTCTTACGTATACCAATTGCAGGTCTTCATCGACCCCCGGGGGTCGATATGGACAACTTTGGGAATCACTGCCCTAGACAATGAAGTAGTCAGTATGCAAACATTTACACCAAAAATACATTTGGCTAAAGTTTTTTGGATAGAAATGAAAGTATTGTTATCAGCTTCATACCACTAGGGAAACAATCACTCGAATTTATTACATCATCCTGCAAGATAAGAAGATGACGGACAGTGGAAGTAAATCGTTTCTTTAGTAAGACAAAAATTTGGTCTAAGTTTTAAGAGATCATCTGGATACTCTTTCCACATCTTCCTTACTTTTTACCCAGAAGCATCCAATTTTTATTTATTTTCATCCTTGAAATTGGCTATGAAGGGGAAACTGTAGTATGATTAACTCTAATGTATCCAAGATTCTAGATAGATGACGAAAATGTACTAAGAGTGATATTAACTGCTTTTAATTCCTTAGAAATTGTAATGAATAATTATTCTTGATTTTAAACTTTTCAACACTATATTATGTGTAACTTCGGAGTTGAGGATACATATCTACATTTCCTAATTATTTATTCTACAAATTCATGAAGCGAATCTGACAGAGCCTTTTAATACCGTAACACTTCTTTAAGAGGAAATCAGTAAATTTCTTGCTTTTAGTAAACCTGCAAAGGATAAATTAAGTCTTTGAATGCATTAACATGATTATATAAATTTTAACTAATAAAGCTAAATCAATTTCCCATTCAGAATCTTCAAAATTGTCTATAGATATTTCCAGGTTAGCTAAGTATTATATAATTTCATTATGAAGATCAAAAAATCAACTTAATATGTTAAAATTCCTTTACCAAAGGGCTTCAATGTTAAATTAGCTAAGGGTTAGAGTTTGTGTTCAAATTATATATAATTCAACATATTTAAAAAATATTTTAAACTGATTATGCTGCAATTTAATCAAGTAAAGGAAATTAATCTTTTGAACTACTACTTGCAGTAAATTTTAAGAGATTCTTTCTACAAATATTTTTCTGATGGATCATGTTATGGTATAGAGAGTTTTCTAACTTTCATTTATCTATGCAATAAAATACAGGTAAAACTGTAGAGATGGTACCCAAATAATATTTGGTAATTGTGGCTACTAAAAACTTGCAGTGATGGCTCTCTAAATTGAACTCTAAGCGTGTTCACGTTCAAGAGCGGGAATGTATATTCTTATCATGTATTTTGGTGCTGTTCAATTTTAGTAGTGACCTACTAATACATCAACAATGCAAATTTCAAAAGAAGTAAGTTTCCGAACACTTTCCCCTACAACTTCGAGTCAGAGTTTACTCAAAGATACGCACTGCCTCACTCATATATTTCTGAATAAGATTTATAAAAGTATAACGAAATAATTACTTGCAAAATTTTTTCATTTTTATTTTAAAAATCATTTTGTAAGTGATATTTTTAACATAAAATAGATTTTATTTTAACGTTTTTCTTTTATTTTTGTTATATATTAAAGACAATCTTCTTATTTAGGTTCGTTGTTCTGCTCTTACTGCCATGAGTGTTTTAGTAAACATTCTGGATAAGACGGTGATCGTTGAGGAAATTATTCCCTTTTTAATAGATCTTAAAGCAACAGATGTTGAAATTGTAATGTGTATTATCCGTAAGTTAATAATAATTGTTATGATTATGTTTTATATATTGTTACGTGAATGTTTGCTATCATTCTGGTTTGCTTGTCTCTTTTATTTTATATTTTTATAAAGTATTTGTTGTCATTTTTAAACGTTATGAAGTCTATAAGAGATTATTTATTTTTTAATCTTTTAAATTTTAATTTCTTTTAATATCTTTTTAATTATTGTTTAAAAATGATTATTTAATTCTTAAATTTAGAAAACTATAAAGAATTGATAAATAAAAGGTTGCGAATATCCAAAGACTTGATAATCCAAATAATACAGTCACTCCTCAGCCATCTAAGTAACTCATCATTGAAACGACATCATGTGAGTTTGCATTCTCTGAATTTTCCTTAAAGTTGCACAACATTTTACTTGTTTTAGATTCGTTCTATAATTGATATTTTACATCTTCTGGTGGAAAAAATAGATGTTGAACAAACAGATAGCTTTGAGAGCAATTCAGAACAAAAATCAGACGTGAATGAGTAAGCCTAATCTGTCTGCTGATGACACATACTTAAATATAAATATTATGGCAAATGAAGATTTTCTTTAGACAGCTCTATCTCTTTTGAAGATTATTAACGAAAACTAAACGCAATAAACTATATTATGATTATCTAAAAATATCATCTTGAGGATACGCTATTCCGAAAAGGATACATATTTCATCTTCAAATATTCAATTATAGCTAAGAACATTATTTGAAATATGTTAATAAATTCCTATTTTAAAAAATTACGATAAAATATATAAATTTTGAATTTCACGAACAAAATTAGGTTGTATTTTTCAACATTATTGTTGCACAGGATTCTCCTTCTTATTCAAATTTATCCTTTTCTAGGTCACTCATATTCGTTTTGTTACTCAAAAGATTTAATGACTCCCTAAAACATTCTATAACGTTTATTATAACTGTTAGTATCATTTATGCTATTGCCGTTCTTTGTCATTTCCGAATCCGAATTCATATTTAACTTAAAAATTGATGAGTATCACAAACATACATTTTCAAACAAATTCTTGTTATTGGAAAACATGTTTCACCACTTTTGTGGCATCTTCAGTTCTGTATTTAAGTAGAAAGTTATTGTTTGTATAGTAAGATAACCACTGCGTCACAATGTGTTATGTCAAAATACTCTAATATGATTGCACGAATCACTTTGCACATTTAAACTAAGTAATAATTGCTTAGTAACTTTGTTCACAATTATGAACGGACAATTACTGAAGCACTGATGATAAAGTTTGGTAAACCTAGTTTAAATGTGCAAAATATCATTGATATTTCTTATTCTCTGAACGTAGAACCATTCGTACAAGATGGCATCAATTTCATATCCACTACGTAAATGTGCTTTTCGTTTTTGTTTGGTATTCAAGTTTGATTTCAAAATAGTCTTTGGATTTCATAAGATTATTTATACAACAAAATAAAAGATTGTATTTTGATGAAAGAAAGCGTTGAGAACTAGTTTTATCTTCATTGAATAATTTTAACAATTTCTATTTCTCTTTGATACTTAAATTCTTTCCCTTTCTTTTTGAATTGGAAAAAATACTGTATAAACAATTGATTTATTTTACACTATTTTTGTTCATTGTTCAAAATAAACAGTGTTCGTACTATAAAATATCATTTCCTATTAAAATAATTTGATTTATAATAATTTTTGACATAAATTTTCCCATAAAACCCAGTTCATATTATATATATATATATATATTAGAAAGTTTATAGAAAAATTTTTAATTTTTGAAACATAACTATAAAGAATTGATAAATAAAAGGTTGCGAATTTTATTCAAGGTAAATACCTTGAATAAAATTCCCTTGATTTTGCTTGTTTTCATTAAAAAATTCTAAATTCGGAGTTTGTACATTAGTACACTTGAGATATGTGCATCAAATACTCTTCATTTATAAATAAATTTTGTTGAAAGTGACTATGTAAAATGTCAAAATTGACTTCCAAGAAAGGAAGTACCTATTTCCGTCGTCGGAACTAACTTCCAGCATAGCAAGTGCCTTTCCCTTTAACAATAAAGGCAGCTGAAGCAAGCATGAATGAATGCATTGGCAGTAAAGAAAAAAGTTCATTGTTTAGAAGTGAAAAAAAGTTGATCATAGTAAACTTTGAGCATGATCGACAAACCAATAAACAAACAAAGATGTTACTCAAATAATTAATAATTAATAGTATTTAATAATTTTCAATTTAAAACTAAATTGTTACAATCTTTATTTTCAGTTGTGATGTTCTTTCTATTTATTTTATTTTAATAATAGTATAATTATATATATATATAAACTTTATCTTCAATAATTAATCAAAACCAGTTGATCAAAATATGTACTATTCTTCTTTTGAAATGAATAACCTTTTAATTAACCTAAAATTTATATTGCCGCGTTTACTGGCATGATCACCTTTGTTGGTACTCAATATATAATTTATTTTATAGGTATTTTACATTACAAAAACGGACGTGTTAAAGTTGATTAGCATGAAAATTTAATCAAAAATGAAACTCAATTCTAAATTTCAATAATAATTATAATATTAAAGAGTATTAATAGTTTTTTTTTAATATTTTAGAATGTCATCAATAGAAATGTGTGAAAAACACACTGGGAGCTTTGAGGACGAAGGAGAACTCGAATCGGAAATTGAAAGAATTCAAATTAATTTTTCTCCTAGATTCAGTGAGTTAATAAATACAAATTTAATATCATTTATTGAAACATTTTCGAAGTATTTTAAAAGATGATAAGAGATATGTGTTTTAGAAATAAACAACTAAGAGATTCCGCATTCATGTTTTCAACAAACTTATTTATTAGGCAGTTGTTGATAAAATATCAAATTCATGTTTTATTCCTTGATTAAAAAAATATTATAAAGGAATCATTAGAAATGTTAACTAAATATTTAGAAATAATTTCAGATTATTTTTACTATTTTTAGTGAATTATTAGTGATTTCTTAAACCTTTGTAGAAGGTAAGGAAGGTAAGGTCACCCTTACCAATATTTAAATCATAAAAATATTAGTTGCGTTTACATCATATTCGATATTGGAATTAGGATTCATAATTGTCAACATTTTTATTAGTACAAATAATAATTTTTACTTCAAACAAATTTTACTTTTTTAATAATAAATTCGTCGAAATTTATCTTAACAATCCAATTCTGATCAAATTTCTCAAAACTGAAACTTAAAAAAATGTCTAAAACGATTAAAACTTGCACATTTTAAAAATAACAATTCTTTACAAAATATTTAAAATCTTTTTTGATTTAAAATGGATTCAATTTATTTAAAAAAAATAAGAGAGCATTTTATTTTAGCAAAATAATATTATTATTTTTTAAAATTTTATTATGTTATTATTATTTTACTATTTTATTTTATTAAAAATTGATTATAGCTCAAATTTATGATGTCAAGAAATTTTAAATACCTTAATATATGTTCTATTTCAATGATATCATTAATCTTGAAATCAAAAGATAATTTAAAATATTTTTTAAACAAGTTTTTAACTATGTTTAAAAATTTTAATCATTTCTAAATTATTAAAATTTATGAACGATAAGAAAAATAATTTATAAGAAAATGTTTAAGTTACAAGATATCGTAAATGATAGACAGTCTTACTTCACTCCATTGTTTCAACCTGCATTTGTCAGGCAATCCACTACTCAAAACATCTCTAACAACATTTATCTTTTAATTTCTGTTGCCCATAAGTTTACAGATCAGCACCTCAGACATCTAAGAGAACCCAGAAACATAAGACATTCAGATATATCAGACCTAGTTAAAGTCTCAGAAATTTATATATCTCAAACATTACAAAGCCTTGAATATACTGGATATCAGAGCTATCCCGAAAACTTTAGACATTATAGACATCCTTAACACACCAAAACTGTTTGCGAAGAGATTAATCTGATATTTGAGAGTAATACCGATATTGACCTTAAATAAAAAATACAAGATTTTATTAATTTCTATTAATAATCTTTTAATCTTTTAACAGCAGAAGTAACAAAAAAATTATAAATGTCTATCATCATTAATTATAGTAATTTGTAGTCAAAAAGTAATGTATAATCTATATTATATATAATATAGAGTATATTAGTTGAAAAATAAACAAAATACTTATTATTAGAACTAAGAATATCTTTAACAAAAAGGTAATACACAATAAAGTAAAAGATAAATCAAAATAATTAGAGAAAATAAAAAAACATAACTGTCAACAAAAAACGTATTTTGAAAACAATTAACAGAATAGTGTGAATAAATGATTAATTGTAAAGTAAATCTTGACAATATTTGGTCAAATAGAACAAAACATTTTCTTGAGACTGAAAATTTGTTGGCTTGCGATATCATCTTTGGACAGAGCAAAAGCAAATTTAATCTTTTTAAATTTATTTTATTTGTTTTTTTATGAGGAATATTTGGCAAACTCATAAATTTTTAGAATTTTTAAAATTTAAAACTATAAAATATTTAAACATAATGTATCAAAATTTTATAATAATTTTTTTACTATTCAGGAAGTTATCAAAATTTAAAATTCAGATTTAATCACATAAAAAATATAATTAAAGCTCTTTTGCAGTCGAATATAAAAAAATACTAAGTACAATTAAAAATTTTTGGAATTAATGTGAAATAAAATTATGTGGAAAATAAATATTATTTTAAACTTTAAATTTAAAATTAAAATGGTTGGAATCAGAATAAGTTCGATATAAATATTATTAAAATAACTGTAATAGTTTTTAAGTTTAATAAATTTAAAGGTAATTAATTCAAGTTTAAGAATTAGATCAAAATCGAAAAACCCAGGAAGTTTAAATTAATTAAAAACATTTTACAAAAGTAGATTGGTCAAATTAGCACGATATTTGATATTTATAAATTGGAATAAATTTGAGATATTGTGAATTATTAATTTGTAGTAAAATAATATCAATTTAAACATTGTACAGTAATTATTTGTAGTTAAATTAGGTAGATTTAAAAATTTTTTTTCAACTAAATCAGATAAAATATTGAAATGTAATTCTGTAAAATTATTGTAATTTAAAATAAAATAATAAAGTCAATTCGTAAAAATAATAATTTTAATAAATAACATATTCAGTATTTATTATTCAGTATTTTTACGTATAATCAATTTGGTCGATAAGAAAACAAAAGAAAAGTTCCTCAACAAAAATTGTTTGAATAATTGTTAATTGTAATAAAAATAAAATTTGCGTTCTTATAACTTCAATTATTGATTACCAACCCAACAATATTATTCATATTCTTCTCTCTTTTTTTGACAAAACAATTATCATCACTCTCACGCTCATTACAAAAACAAAAAATAACAAAATAAATAAAATTCTTAACACTACATTCCGAGATAAAAAAATACCATAATACAATATATGAGGGGTTAATTTAAATTTTTATCTCACCTGAATAGTTTATTATTTTTTTAATTTAAAGGGTAAAATATTTTTATGTCAATATGCTTATTCAATAATTTAAAATTAAAAATGATATAATAAAATAACTATTAAAAAATCAAAAATGTTTTTAAAAATAAAATATTTTTAATGTGTTTTTAAATATTTAAAAAAAAATTAAAAATGATATAATAAAAGAAAATCATAAAAACTAAAATATTTATTTAAAAATAAAAAATATCTTTTAATGTATCAATTAATATCTTAAAATTAAAAATGTCAAGAAAAC